>PVJA010006893.1:35569-71233 GCA_004027025.1 Myocastor coypus | reverse complement strand
TACTTCCCTCAGAGCCACTTTAAGCTGCATATCTGCCTCCTGTCACACACATGCATTTCTTCCTTCTTCCAGGTTTGACTTTTCATTTCCTCCTCGATACTATATAAAAAGAGGATAGGGAAAGCCCGATTTGGGTTCACTTTGGTATAAGAAATCCTTCATGAGGTTGTCCTCAAACGACCAGTTCCTTTTAATGTCCAGGGAGCCGGGCTTGACCACAGGCTGAGGCTACTCCCTGGCAGATCCTAAGTTACACAACCGAGGCAATGAATGGGGCCATGGGGATGTCTGAGGGCCAGCTTGGTACCCCACGTAGAAGCCCACCCCTGCCAAAGAGCCGTAAAGCTCAGTATTTCTTTCTAATCAATCCCTATGCAGAATTAGATCCTGGCTTATAGCTGGGAAGGTGAAATAAATTTACTATGCTTTCTATCCCATGTGTTCCCTAGTATTTCTTGCTTATAATCATATGGAGATAAAGATTCACTGTGTGCATAAAATTGGTTTCCCAACAAATTCTGTTGCTCTTAAAATAAAAATAATATTCCCAGGGTAAGGAAAAAAATGTGCAAAAGAAAACCAAAGCAGGGAGGACGAAATATGGAAAAGAAACCAAATAGGAAAGTGCCATTGAAAAACAACGTGAGTTACCTGGCTAGTTTTCCCTACAAATTGAGAGCATCTGATGGGTTTCAAAGGGTCCTGACTGCCCTCAGCTGAAAACCATAGAGGAAGCAGTCATTTGTCAGCCTGCGCTGTCCTCCAGCCAGATTTTTGGCAAGCCCAGAATGCCAGGGAGTCAGAAGTGGGAAGCTAAAGGACGTGCAGAAGAAGCTTAAGAAGGGTACCCGGGATGGCTACAGATACAGGTGTCTGGGATGGCACGGGAGGTCCATGGGAGGTGTCAGGCTGGTATGTGGCTGCTGGCATATTCTGGTCTGAAAACACAATATTTAGAGTTTCAGGAAATAGGTTTGGATATGTACCACACTTGAGCAGACAAAGACAAACTACCTGATGTATCCAGTTTACAGGAAACCAGAGAGGGAAATGATGTGTACAAACCAAGAGCAAGCAAAGGTAACCAACGGGATTTGGCAAAGAGGCAGGGCCCTGGTTTCCGAAAGCCACTTTTGCCATTCTGCCTATGGCTTTTGCTTATTTGTTAATTGTTTTCATTTATCCCTGTGTCTATCCACTTTCTATCCACTAAGACACTAGCAACAGTTGTGTCCGTGATCTCTGTCTTTACTCGATTTATCGAAGGGGTGAAGTACATAGCAAAATAGCTGAGCTATAAAATATATATTTAAGATTTTTTTTTACTTCTTTTGGACCTCAGATAATTTATTTTGGGCTAAAGGACTATGGTCACAAATATAAGATTTAACTATAAATCTCAGCAATTACTGAAGGGAAGCACAATAGTAAATATTTGTTGTTTGGTATGGCAAGAGGTAGACTGACCATTTCCCTTACCAAAATGCACAAAGCAGGACAATAAATACCCCGCTGAAGGTCGACAAAGCTTCTAGGACAGGAAAGAGCAGAATCCCGTGGGGTACCCTCAAGGCACCTTCTCATTTCTTGGCACTGCATGTACATGAAGAGTATTTCTACTGAATGAGTGGTGCCCCTATATGGATATGCAATAGTCACCCAACACTTCTCTCACAACCTGTGTGTGTGTATGTGTGTGTGTGTGTGTGTGTGTGTGTGTGTGTGTGTGTATACCTTTCTGGACTCCCAAAGAGGTCAGTCTCATCACGAGATGTTTGGAAGCACTGCTACCTGCCAAGAAGCACCACATACTGTATGATTCCCATTATAGGAAATGTCCAGACACAGCAAATCTATAAGCAGAGTAAGACTGTGGTTGCCTAGGGCTTAGGGGAGAGGTGGGAGGGAAATGGGCAGTGACTGCACCAGGTGCAGGACTTCTATCTATAGGGAGATGAAACTATCCCTGAACTAAATGCAATGGTTGCACAGCCCTGTGAAGATGCCAGAGTCTACTGAGTTCTGAACATTAATTATATTGCATGTGAATGATAACTCAAAATAATTCCCTGACCTATGTGAAATGTGTACTTATGCTCTTCTAAAAAAAAAAAAAAAAGTAAACTCTTGGGACTCCTCATACCTAGAATGATGGAGAAGTACCGTAGACAATAGGCAGAAAGATACCTTTTTTCCTTTTATTTTGAACTTTAATTTTCATTATGTATTGCCAAAATATACTAATTTGTTTTTGTTGTTGCTTTGCTTTTTGGTACCAGGGATCAAACTCAGGGCCTTGCATTTGCCAGGCAGGAACTTAGGCCCCTGAGCTATCTCCCTGACCCTATAGTAAGTTATTTTAAAGGATTCCTTATGCATCAAGGCAAAATTCAGTAGGGGAGAGACTTCACTGAACCCTTAATGGTGTGGCTGAATCTTATTTTTCCCAATCTCCACTGGACCAAGTACAGTACTGTTTGAATTCTCCATGAGTTGAATTCCTATGAGCCAGTGGAGACATCTGAAATGGAAGGATTTCAAAGTAAATTCTGCAAGCCCTAGCATGGCAA
Source organism: Myocastor coypus (assembly GCA_004027025.1). NCBI lineage: Eukaryota > Metazoa > Chordata > Mammalia > Rodentia > Myocastoridae > Myocastor > Myocastor coypus. Next base: position 68,663 of record PVJA010006893.1, on the reverse strand, counting down.
TATTGATGGGACAAGTGCACCAGCTTCTCAGATTCTTTTGCTGCTGGTCAGCAAATCCCTCACCATGTGTGCTGATCAACTTTCAACCCCCTATCCTGAAAAGAGATGGAAATATTCACTTCATGGATGCAGTAACATTTTGTGACATCAAATATTGGCCTTTTCCTGTTCAAAGTCAGAACATTATATGGCAGTCTCATCCTTGTTAAAGCCAGGGTATTTTCTAAACATTACGTAGCGGCTTTCATAGCCTATTTTTTACCCATGTGGACAAAATTTATTTGGAGTTTGCCCTATGGAATAAAGTTAAATACCAGTAAATTGATGATGAATTCTAAAATATCAATACATAGAGCCAGGCATGGTGGTGCACACCTGTAATCCCAGCACTTGCGAGGCTGAGGCAGGAAGATCAGTGTGAGTTCAAGACCAGCCTAGACTACAAAAGTGAGCTCAAAGCCAGGCTGAACTGCATAACGAGACCCTGTCTCAAAAAGACAAATAAATAAATACATACATACATACATACATACATACATACATGGAAGTCTTTTTTTTTAGCTAAGCATTACTGATGGAAATGTTAAAATTGTCAGGCTAGCCAGATACTCAGCGGATTAAGCAGATGTAGGAGCCAGGGTTCAATCCTTGGAACACCGTGCCAGCCCCACCTCCAGGACATACTGAGATGGCATTTGAGACTGGGTGTGGTATCATGTGCCTATAATCCCAGCTCTTGGGAGGCTTAAAACAGCAGAATCACTATGATTCTGATCTGTGTAGTGAGACCCTGTAGACCCTGTACTAAACACACACAAAAAAGAAGAAAATATGAAAATTGTCTAGAAGAGGCCACAGGGACAGAAATTTAAACACAAAACCTTAGTTTGAAAAGGAAAACTTAATTCAAGACCGACTTTCTAGCCAGATGAAAAGACACCGGGGAGGGTAGAGTACAAATCTTTTAAAACGCAGCAATCTGACATAAAGTTGAATAACTTTTACTACCTTTCTTAGGAGAGGTGGGGCAGTAGGCAGTGTCTGCATAGTGATTTTCACTTTTTTATCATGTGCAGCAAAGCCCAAACTGCATGATTAACATTCACCCATCTGCCTCACCACAAAACCCTGCAACCTTCAATGTCGTCTTCAGGTGGTATCAATTAAACAGATTTTTCTCCCACTATAGCTTTTGGGCTTAGGTAAATCTGATTTATATTTACTGGGGTGGAAGAAGATGGGGGGAAAAAAAGAGTGGAAAGAAAGATTCTGAATTACTCCTTTATCAGCCCGAAGTTAAATGCCATCAGGTGAGGACACTGTAGGATTGACACCCTGCGGAGGGAGCTGTGGGAAGCACGGAAGCCAAGAAGGAAAGGAACACAACGGAGGGCGTTTTCTTCATTCTCAGGCTCATGAAACAAGGGTTGTAATATAGGACATGCTGCAAACTTTATATACATAAACATCTTCCAGGTTGAGAGGAGATACCTGCTAAGTAATTTATCTTGAAATATTTCCCTTTAAATACAAAAAGGAAAAGAAAAGGAAAAAAAAGCCACCAGGTTTTACTGTCCCAGGAAGGATATGACAGCAACAATTTACAATTTCCTTCCTTCTCGCTCTCTCCCGCCCTCCGCCTCCTCGAGCTGTGCCTGCCTCTCCACCCCCATCCATCCCCCATCTCCTGCTAACTCCCCATCATGTTAGCTTCTGCCTCAGAGAAAATGGTGGTGTGGGGAGGTAGGGAGAGAAACAGAAGGGGAGAGCGAGAGACAGACAGAGGGAGAAAATTTGATTAGGAGGAGGACAGGAGACGATGAAAGATTGAGAGCATCAGGAAACGTGGCCACGCCCAAGTCTGGCATTTGCCTATTTAAATTCAGTCCTGCAGCCCTGGCCAAGCTGAGCAATAGCCAGGCTGTGTTATGAATTTCTGATCAGACAACTGATAGGTTATGAGAGGGGATGTAATCCCACTGAGAAAGCCTTTTCTTCCGAGCAGGGCCAAGTAATAGCCTATCCTGGAGAGACAGAGCCTTGCTTTGCTGTGTGTGTGCGCGTGCGCACATGCATGCGTGCGTGTTCGTACATACAAATATCTCCTTTAAAAACTCAGTATATTCATTTAATGAAAAATGAGTAGTAAAATCTGATGCGCACTTGCATTAAAATAGGAATGTGCCTCAGCAACTGACATACTCAGAGAGAGAGAGAGAGAGAGAGAGAGAGAGACCCTAGGATATGGAATACATTCTATGATTTTCTTCTTTTTCTATAGTTGGTGCATAGCTTTAAAAATGTCACATATATCCAGGGCTAATAGCTTTCATGTACCACACTCAAAGGAAGAAAACGTCTTAAAGAGGTTTTTAAAAATGTGAAATAATATTTTAAATTTTTTGTATAATTACAGGCAGTTCTTCCAGCTGTAGTTAAGCATCACACCAAGCATTAATTGAAAACTGCAGAGCGACTGGAATGCGTGTCACCAGGACAGGGTAGTAAGTGTCCAAGTCAGCACTTTGTAACCGCTCATGGCTACTGCATAGTAAAAAGTTAGAAACCCTAAATCTGGGAGCAGGGGCTGCTGGGGTCAGATATATTAGCCTCCTCGGGCCAGCTGCAGACACACACAAAAGACAGTACCATCTTACACCCACAGAAGAAAGTACTTCAAGTTCTACTAATGCAAGAAGGACAGAATTCCAGAGAGGTGTTTATGAACAGGAGCTCGAAAGGTAAGAATCGCCATCACATTTAAAGAAAAGCAGTTGTACATCCTTCCTCTTCCCTTGGGGGATGACATCCCCTGGGACATAGAGCATCTCCTGCCTGTTGCCTTCTTTGACTAGGAGGTATCCCAGGACTTAGCAAAAACACACTGCTGCAAAAGACAGGGAAGGTAGCAGTGCTGATCTGTTTTATGGAAAATTCATCTTGCAGTATGGACTGGCTGCAGGCAGGATGCAGCATCCTTTTAAACCTAGAACCATCCAGGATCGTTTTCTGAAGAGGGTTTACAACAGCATCCCATCATGACTTAAGCAGATTTTTTCCTCCAGTCATAAATGCACCCATTTTTAACCATGGGCTTCAAGATGCAAACTGTCCATTCCTGCCGGCGCCACCTGCCTTTGCAGGTACGCATGCTCCTGGACGCCGCACAGACGTGGCTGGGCAACTTCGGTTCTCTCCACCCTCTAAGCTGTAATAGATCCATTAAACGAGTGTGGATGCGGGGCCGGGAGGGGGGCATAATCTGAGAGTGCAAATTATTTACCTGATTTAGATTCATTACAGCCAGCCATGCTGTCTGCATTTTGCCATCTTTTTCAAATGGGGAACTTGCCCTGAAAGAATATTATGTAAATCTTTCTGTCACAGATTATTGCCTCTATACATGACTTCCACAATGCGCATCTGCTTTCTGCACGAGCTTATTACATACACATACGCAGTTTCCAATTTTTAACCTTTCTCCTTCCCATTCTCCTCCTTCCCCCAACACTCATTATGGGGAAAATTACCTCAAACAGGACCCTACTGGTTTTCTTCCATCCAATTTACATAATTGCTGTTGTGTTGCTTTTGCTTTTTTAAGTGGAAATTTTGCTCCCCAAAGGAGAGCACGGGTGTTTAAGTGACAAGATGGAGTTCCTCTGCAGGTTATGAATGGAAGGGTGAACACCACGGTACGTTCCGAGGCGCTTGGGCGATCTGTTACAATCACGGTTAGGGTTTTCCAGGAGAGCAACAAACCAGGTCCCAGATGCAGAGGCCAGCACCGCTGAGCCACCGACGACCAAGAAAACGTTCGACTCTGGCCTGAGCCCTTCTGAGTCTTGACTATAAGCACTGTGCCGACACCATGTCACTCTCATTGGACTTTCAGCAATAGTGGCAATGTATGCCAATATTGGCATGCACAGGAAGAAACCTAAAAACCTGTCTTCTTTATGAGAAAAGCAACTCTTGAGAGTCACTTTTGAAAAGAAAAACAACTTGGGAGCTTCTATGTTCACCTTCAGCTTTCTGCAGTTTCTACAGTTGATACTGCAAGAGAGACACAAATGTATAAAGTAGAGTCCTATTTTTTTTAAATAATCTTATTTTTTATTTATTTATTTTTCTTGTTTCAGAACCCTTATTTGTTTATTCATTCATTTTTATGGCTGACTCAGCCCACCCTGAGGGCAGGGCTGGCGCAGCATGTGGTGCCGGGGATCTAACCGCGGTCCCTGAAGCCGCCCAAGCTTTCCCAAGCAGGCGTTTTAGACCACTGAGCCATCCTGCTGGGCCCCTAGAGTCCTATTTTTAAACTGGGAAATATATTACATATATAGAATGGTGTGAAGCACTCATATATGTTTGGAAAGAAGATAATTGAAGCACATACCCATGTATGCCTCCAAGCAGATTCGTAAGCAGACTCTGCCATCTCCATAGAAATGGGCCCCACTTCCCTCACTGTGTCTATCTGATCCTTCCCTGGGCTCTTTCCTATTTGCAACACTGTAAGAGATAGTACTTCACTGACTTTTGAGGAAGCCATACTCCCAGGGTATTTTTTTTCACACTGTTTCCATAACTGTGTGCTAATCCCAACAAGTTATTTCATTCTGCATATTTTATACCTCAAAGACTTCAGATTCTTAAGTGTTTATTTTTCATTAGTCCAATATAACACTCAAGCATTTTGTTACATGAGCCACATGGGTTCTTTTATATTGTAGTATAGTATTCCATTCAACAAATATAGCTGTCTTTATTAATCCATTCTACTGTTGCTGGACATTTCAATTGTTTCTTGTTTGAAGCTATAACAGATGATGCCACTATGATCCAGCCTCATATGCAGGGCTCTCTTTACTGTATACCTAGTTACAAGTATGGGAGTTGAACTTCACTGAGTAGACCCAATCCTGGCCTCATGGCACTCTCTCTAACAAAGTTCCTGTTGTTCTTCATCTTTGCCAACTTTTGAAGATGTAGGTTGAAGAAGAGGCTAATTCAGGGTTCTACGGAGGGGGTACTAAGTGCTTGGCACTTGTCTATCCCAGATCCATGTCACCAAACTGGCTGCCCGAATGCTAGGACTCAATTGCCCCTACACAAAGGAAATGCTATGCTCCAAGTTACAAAACAGAGCTGAGATGATATTCATAGGGAAAAGAAAGATGGTGGACAGCTGGCAAGAAGCAGACCAAAGACTGATGCTTCCTCCTCTCTAGTCATTCAGTCTCCTGCAGTCACCATCGTTCCCATGAACAGTCCAGGGATCTCAGAACCAAATTTTAGCTATGCTTCGTGCACAACACAACCCATGATTTGTGTCACCCCTGAAGGTTCATTGAAAAGGAAACTTCTAGAAATGGTGGCCCAGTTTACATTGCCTTTGCACTGTGGAACAACTCCAATAAAGCACTAGCTCTGTTGCACCTAGTAGTGATATATTAGTCAGGGTCAAGAAAAATATACAATTACCTTAAGAATTTCAAGGAAAACATTTCTCTTTGTACATGACAGACTAGACCAGACTAGACTGAAACTCCTGGACTCAAGTGGCCCTCCAGCCTCTACCTTGAAAGTAGCCAGATCCATTTGGACTCCATTGGAACAGAAGACTTGAATAATACAGGAGATGGGTTGTACGAGTGGAACAGTAAAAGGTGCAGGGACCTGAGGTCAGTAACTGACCAGAGAAAGCAGCTACCACCCACAGGGCTGGAACGCGGAGATGGCTGAGCAACGAGAGCCCAGCAGGACAGGAGAAGGCTGAGATGCAGACCTGTGCCAATGAGAGCTTTGTGATGAAAGCTGGCACTGCCAAGGCCTGCTCCACTGGCCCTGTTCAGACCTGTTGAGAAATGTTCCCTTATCTAGCTGCCTGGTCTTTTCTAGGTTCCTAAGCTTCCATTAAGATGTCAGTGGAAGGTGGAAATCAGAAAAAAAAAAAAAAAAAAAAAAAAAAAAAAAAAAAAAAAAAAAGTTTCTCCACATCATCTGTATCCCAGTATCTCTCAGGGCCAACTGGTGTCACATACCCAGAAGCCAAATGACAAAAGGAATTTGGAACTGGTACCTTACAAAGTTGGGTGCTTCTACTATACATAAAACAGAGTAAAGCATGAAAGAAGGGGGGTCAAACACAAATCATCAAAGGACTAACAGATTATAGCATGCTTGAGATTTTTTTCATTAAACTTATAATTGATTGCCATGCATATAGGTGTATATACTTAACATATTTAACTTGCCGTGGTTGGCAGGAAGCAACAACCTATAAAACCATCAGCACAACCAATGCCATAAATATGCTTATCACCTTTTTAAAAAGTCAGTATTTAGGCCCTAGCCCCTCTAGGTCAGTGAGGACTCAGGACATAAGAGAATCTGGACTGTAACATCCTATAGCTCAGTGGTGACCCAAATTTTCTGTTCAAAGAGATTATGGGGACAGAGAGGAAAGGAATCAATGATGTATAGTGAGCCTAAGGAGAGTCACCTAGAGAGAAAACATTCTCTCAGGCTTTCACAGAGAGCAAATCGTTCAAGCAATGGCCATGACTCATCCAGATGGCTGACTGACAAAAGTTCTAGAAAACACTGTACATGGTTTCAAGGTAAATCCTGAGGGGATTGGACTGACTTTGTCAGATGCAAAAGTTACATTTTTTTGTTATATAGGTCTTGCTTTATTGTAGTCTTAACCATCCAACAGAAAAGTTTAACCATGAGGTATAAAAAGCAAAGCCATGTTAATATGCTGAACTGTAAAAAGTTCAAAGTCAACAGCTTCCGACATTGGCAGCTCTGCTGATAACCCACTACTATTATGGACTATTGGACTATTGGACTATACATACAACTACTTTCTCTTAGCTCAATGAGAAGAAATAGTTGTACTAATAGCATCTAGAAAAGTTATCATATCTGAATCTTGTACTCTGAACAAAACTACTATAAAGACCATATTCACTGTATTAATTATTGTGACTGCCCTCCTTGTTTTGAAACTGTGTCATTGTCATTTCTTATTAAAATTGATAAAATTTTTTAAAAAGTCAATTGATATTTTTGAAGTATTTATGGGTTCATGGGCAGCCTCACAGGTAGTAGAGTAGTGCCAACTACACTTCACCGAGTTTCTCTAATTGTTGTATCTTTTTTTCTAGTGGTTGTATCTTGCATAATGACAGTTTAACACAATATCAGATCCAAGAACTTAACACTGTTGCAGTGTAAATGAGTGATTCTATGTCACTTTTGTATGTGTATTAAAATTGGGTGGTCTGACAATTCTGAAATTTTTTTCCTTTTCTTTTTTTCAAAATTGTGTGTCATTTAATTTCTTTGTCTTTTCAAATGCACTTCTGAATATTCATTTTTATTAAGAAAAATCCTGTTAGGGTCTTCATAGGAATTGCATTAAACCTATCTATCACACTAAGGGATGACATTTTTATTATTTCAGATTTCTTTAATTTCCTTCATTAGCATTTTACAGTTTTAATCCTACAAGTTCTGAGTATATACTGTTAGATGCCTATCTATATTTTAATTTTCATAAATTATAAATTATTTTGGTCAATTGACCACCACACAAAAATTAAACAGAGGACTGGGAATATAGCTCAGCAGCGTGAGTATCTACCTGGCAAGTGCAAGGTTCCGAGTTTGATCCCTGGTATGGCAAAAAAAAAAAAAAAAAAAAAGGTGAGCAGAAAGTAGAGTGCTCCTGCGCATGCCTCCCATCCTTCCTTTGCAGTTTCTGTATGAACACCTTGATTGATTAACCCTACCATATTCATATTGTGCCGTGTTACAGTGAGACTCAGCTAATTCGTCATTATGATTTAGAGTTCAGGGTTGACCTTATAGCTCACTACTCGTGTTCTACGTTCTGTGGGTTTCTGACCAATGGATGCTCCATCACAGTATCACCAGCACAGTTTCAGGGTTGCCAAACCCCCTCTGTACCACCCTCTCATTTCTCCCTGCCTCCCCAAACTCCTGCAAACCATTTCTTTTTTAACTGTTTCGTGGCTTTGCTTTGTCCAGAACATCACATAACTGAGCTCATTCAATGCTAATCTTTCTAAATTAGTTTGTGTCACATAGCAATATGTATTCAGGTTCCGTCAATTTTAATAGCTTGACAGCTTCTTTTTAAAAGAGAAGTATATTCTTTTCCTTTTTTTTTTTTTTATTTTTCTAAGCAACATCAATAGGGAGGTGGGTCATGCCCACACACTGTACTCTGTAGAATGATTGTGAGGACAATATGCAATATGTCAACTTTCAAAGAAAAGAAAGGGGAAAAGAAAAAAAAAAAGGAATGTGGATTTAGAAAGGTTAATGTTTAATTGTTTGATCAATCTTATATACCTATATGTATTAATCTAAACTGATCTGATGATGAAAATATGTAATATAACCATTGTTAAATTTAAACAATAAAAAATTGAAACAAAAAAATCAAATTAACAGACACTTCACAAAAGTAAAAAAAAAAAGAAAATTAAATTATTACTGAACAGCATTCCATTGTTTGGATGAATTACAGTTGGTTGATCCATTCACTTGTCAATTTTGGTAACTTCCCAGTTTGGGCAACTATGAATAAAGCTTCTATAAACATTCACATGCAGGGTTTTCAGTGAATGTAAGTTTTCAACTCATTTGGGTAAATATCACGCAGTATAGCCACTGGATCCCATGAAGAATGACGTCTAGTTTTATAAGGAAGTGCCAACTGGTTTCACACTGCCCTTTTACATTTCCACCAGAAGTGAATGAAAGCTCCTATTGTTATCTACCCATACCAGCATTTGGTGGTCTGAGTGTTTTAATTTTTAATCATTCTAATAATGTATAGTAGCAGCTCATGTTTGAATCTGCAGTTCTCCAATGACTTGCCCAAATAATGTTGAGCATCTCCTCATGTGATTGTTTTACATCTGTGTCCATCTTTTGGTGAGGTATCTTAAAATCTTTTTACCCATCATGAATTGAGTCATCTGTCTTTTTTTTTTTTTTTTTTTTTTTTTTTTTTTTTTTTTTTTTTTTTTTTTTTTTTTTTTTTTTTTTTTGGTAGTACCGGGGATTGAACTCAGGATCTTGTGCTTATCAGACAAGCACTTATTCCACTGAGCTATCTCCCTGACATTCCATCTTACTATGGAGTTTGAGGAGTTCTTCCTATATTTGGAGTATCTGTCTGTGGCTTATCCTTTCCTTATCTTAATGGTATTTTACCTAACACAGCAGTTACTATGTGTTCATTGTTAATATATAAAAATATACAGTTGATTTTGTATGTCTATCTTATATCCAGAGATCTTACTATTCTGACTGCTAAAAGATTTAGAAAATCATGCCCTAGTAAATGGGAAAAGTTTTCCTTCTTTTTTTCTGATTTATTTGCCTTTTATTTTCTACTCTGTAGTTATTTCCCCCATGAATCAATAGCAGAAACAAGTATGAGCATATGTGCCTTATTTCTGACCATAAATGAAAAGTATTCAGACTTTCTCAATCAGGTACAGTACTAGCTGGGGCTTTCTGGAGGATGCACCTTTACCAAATTGAAGAAACTCTGCTCATTTATGACTGGACTCCTCATACAATGAGTGGGTACTAGAGTTGATAAAATTATTTTTCTACATTGAGTGATAAATCATGATTTTTCTTCTTTAAATTACTGGAATTGCAGATTAGATTCATTTTTCAATGTTAAATTAGTCTTGTATCCCTGGAATGACTTTCATCAATTATATTTATGCTTCTTTTACATATTGCTAAATTTACTTAATATTAGGTATGTTTCCATGTATGAAAGATACTGCTCTTTAATTTTTGTAATGTCTTTGATATAGACAATTGTGCTTTCATTGAATGAATTGACAATATTGTCAAGCACTCTTTCCTCTTTTTTTAAGAGTTTATACAGAATTGGAGTTAATTCTTCAAATATTTGGTAAAATTATGCAGTGAGATCATCAGGACCTGGAGATTTCTTTGTCAGAGGCTTTTTAATTATAAATTCAATTTTCTTTAGAGTTAAAGGATTATTCACATTATCTATTTAATGATGAGTTTTAACACTATATTGTCAAATTTATATGTAGGAAGTTATTTATAGTACTTTTCTTATTACCCTTTTGATATCTGTGGGGTCTGCTCATGCCCCCCACTTTGTTCCTGATATTAGTAATTTGTGTATTCTCTCTTTCTTTCCTTTGTCAGTCATGCTAGAAGTTTGTCAATGTTATTGATCTTTTCAATGAAGCAGCTTTTTGTTTTATTGATTTTTCTCTACTTTACTGCTTTTTATTCCATTGATTTCTGCTCATATCTTTATTATTTCCTTCCTTCTGCTTACTTTGGGTTTATTCTGATCTTCTTTCTCTCATTCATTAAGGTGGGAGCTCAGATTATTGATGTGAGATTCTCCCTCTTCTAACACAAGTATTTAGTGCTATAACTTTTCCTCTCAAAATTGCCTTACCTATGTGCCATAGGTGGTACACTATACCTTTTAATCCATTTCTATGTAAGTTTTCCTTTCCCTTGACAATCTTGCTATCCAAAGAAATTTAGAATAATTTTAAGTGAGATTCCAAATGTTTGGAGAATTTCCCATTATCTTTTTGTAACTGACTTCAAGTTTACTATCATTGTGATTAAAGAGCACATGCTATGATTTCTATTCATTTTCACGTGTTAAGATTTGTTTTATAATCCAGAACATATTCTACTTTGGCATGTATTCTGTGGGCTCTTGAAGAAAATGAGTGTTCTCTATAATATTAATATCAATTAGACACTGTTGGTTTGACCATGTTGGGTATTCTTGTACATCTTTGTTGATCTTCTATTGTTTTATTTTGTTTCTGTTCTATTTTTGAAAAAATGATGATGAGTTCTCCAATGAACTGTGCATATATCTATTTCTCCCTTCAACCCTATGCATATTTGCTTCACATGCCCATGTTGCAGTTACGTTGTTAAGAACGTGCACATTTAAGATCACTGTGTCTTGTTGGTGGTCCAGTCTTTTCATCACTGTGTACTGTGACTTTCTGGATGTTTATTTTATTTGTCCCACAGCCTCCTTTATCTGATATTAATTCAGCCATTCCTGGTATCTGTTTTGAAAAGTATAATTTTTTCCATCCTTTTGTTTTTAATTTACCTACTTCGTATTTGAATGTTCATGTTTTATAACATATTTTAGGAATACATTGATTCTTCTAAATTGACTCTTCTAAATTGACTCTGCTAAGGGTCAGGGAGGGCAAGGTTCTGAGTTTGACTCCAGGTTCTGGAAATAAGTAAGTAAGTAAATTGACTGCTGATCTCTGTCTTTTTACTGGTATTTTTAAACTGTTCACACTTAATGTAATTATTACTATGTTTGAACTTCGTATGATATTTTACTTTTACTTTCTGTTTTCCTTGGGTTATTTTTCTGTGTTTATAATTTCTTTTACCTAACTTCCTGGAAGCAACTTTAACAAATTTTAAATCTGGTGAGCAATTCATGTATCTATGCTTTACTTCAGTTTTGCTTTGTTTTGTGGAGTATTTCTCTTTATATAGCTTTGTCACATTATGACCTAGGAATTTACAATCGGAATAATGTACCATTGTCTATTCGTAGTGACATTTTACCAGTTTAAGTGAAGGTTAGAAATCTTTCATCACTCTACATCTTTTTGTCCACCTAAATTGTTCTTTTAAAAATTATATATACCACATACTTTGAGAAATATTGGACAGTGTTGTAAATTGTGGCTTCAATAATCAAACTTAGAAAAACTCAAGAAACTAAAGAAAAGTCTACTTAAACTCACATTTTTGTTCTATCTGTTGCTCTTTTTGATGTTTCTACTATCCCTTCTTTTGTTATTTAATTTTGGTTTAGAAAGTTCTTTAGCTATCTCTTTAGATACATCTATTGGCAATACATTCCTTTAATCTTTCTTAGTCCAAAAATAACCCATTTTCAGGGCCAGCGGTATAGCTCAGCAGACTAAGTGCTTGCTGAGGGAAGTGCAGGAGCCAGGGTTCCGTTCCTGTCCCCACCTGCTGTGGCAGCCAGTTCTCCAGCATGTTGAGCCCGTGATGGAGTCCTGGCATGGTGGTGTGCGCCTGTAATCCCGCCACTTGGGAGGCAGAAGCAGGAGGATCACTATGAGTCAGTAGTGAGACCCTGTATGAAAAAAAGACAAAAATATCCCATTTCCCTCTCCATTCCTAAGTAGTATTTTTTACTGGAGATAGAATTTGGGTGACTGTTCTTTACTCTCATAATTTGAAAAATGTTATGTCACTTCATTGTAGGCTCTAAAATTTCTAATTAAAAATACTGCCACTTGAATTGTTTTCCTATGCATGATAAATATATCATTCCTCTCTAGCTACTGTCAAGCATCTTCCTTTCTCCTGAATTTTTCAAAAGTTTCCTGGTGACAGACCACAATGTGGACTTATTTGGGTTTCTCTTACCCAGCACTCATTCAGCTTCTTGGGTCTGTAGGTTCTTGGCTTTTGCCAAATCTAGGAAATGTTTAGCAGCATGTGCTCACATGGCTCTGCTAGCATCCTGTAAGAGTGGCCGAGGAATTTAATTCTGTTTCTGAAAGTGCACAGTGATTGCCGTTATTTTGTACCATGTTTGATCCACATATGAAGTGACTTGTATTTCTTACATGATGGTAGGCCCATAATTTTATGTTATTATTTCCTTTTTGCATTTAGTAATTGGGGTGGGTAACGATTCTTAAACTGAATGTTCCTTAACTATTGTCCTTTTTCCATTTATCTTCAATAATTTGCTGGATCGGCTATTATTCTAGTGAAAATTTTTTTAATTAGATGTTTTTCTATAATTTTATTGTCAGTGTCTATACATGTGCTTACGTGTTCATCTTTTCAAACTATGTAAATTGGCAAATACAACATTTTTTGATGTTATAAGAAGATATCAGGGAGCCGGAGGGATAGCTCCGTGGCACAAGTGCCTGCCTGGCAAGTGCAAGGTTGTCAGTTCAACCCCAGTCCTGCAAAAAAAGAAAAAATGTCTACACATAACCCCATGTGATTACCAATTATATGCAGGGCATAAATTTCCATTTTTTCTCTTCCACAGAGCCATTACTATCTTACGTGTACATTTATTGGATGTTTTATAACATTAAATTTTACTTTTCATGCAAAAAAAAAGGAAATGTTTAGGTAGGTTCCAGCTCTTTGAATTCTTCTTCAGCCCTTCAGCCCCATCTGTATTCTCTTCTCCTTCTGCAACTTCACTGACCTTGATGTTTGATCTTTTGTGATGGTCTCCCTCGTCCTTGAAACTGTTTTTGTTTTTTAGTCTTTTTCTGTTGTTCAGCCTGTCATTCTATGGCTCTCTTCTCAGATTTACTGACTCTTTCTTCTCTATTCTATTGGGGCTATCCAGGAAGGCTTTCTTCCATTATTGTACTTTTTCTGTTCTAAAATTTTTATTTAGTTCTTTGCATGTATATTGTTCTGGAAATTCTATTTCATTGTAACTCTCTATATTTTAATTCTTTGAACAATATATCTGACCGAAGCTTTGTAGGATGGCTTCCTTAAAGTCTACATTAGATAATTCTACTATCTGCATCAGCTCAGCAGTACTGTCCAGTTTTCACTCATTTTGGTTGAAATCTTCCTTGTTCTTAGTACGAATATTTTTATCAATATCTGGGCGTTCTCAATTTGTAAGACTGTGGATTCCACTCTTCTGATACCTCTGCACTCCAATATGGGAGGGGAGATCCATTTTGTTTCTTCCAGATAGGAGTAAAATCAGTCTCCCTTCACATCTAGAGAGCTTCTTGTTGCTGCGGGGTATGTGAACTAAGACTTCCCATGAGACTTCCTCTGGTATTTTTCTTTAAAAGGAGAACATCTATTTTGCACATGGCCTCCATCGATGTCTTGTTACTGTTGAGCAGTGGCAAAAATCCTGACACTTCACTCTGCATCCTCTAACACTACCACAATGACAGAGGAAGATGGCTGTCCAAACTCCTCACCACGTGGCCATTACTGATGGAGATGGGGTGTGATTCATTATAGCCTAGCGAGGGTGCTGCTCCCAGCCCAGCTTTGCAGGTGGAACCAGGAGTAAAGTTAGAGAATGTCCTATGATATTCGATTAGACTGTACCAGTTGCTGTCTGCCCGTTAGAATACACTATCATTTCCAAATCTGTCTAATTGCTAGGACCTCAAAATGTCACCTTGTTTGAAGATAGAGTCTATACCCACATAATCATTACAGTAGACTCTGACCTAAAGCAACTGGGTTATAAAAATTGAGAAATCTAGACACAGAGCTATAAAGAGAAGAAGGATATAAAAAAATGACACAGGGAAATGGGAGCTATCTGCAAGCTAAGGACCCTTCCTCACATTCCCTAGAAGAAATGACTTTATCGACAACTTGATTGGGACATTAAGCTTCCATTTCTGTGAAACAAAATATTTTCTATTTCTTTAACACTACTACTTAAAATATTCCATATGTAAATAGCTATACTTTTTCAGAACACCAAGCCATTTTATCTCTGTCTCGTCTGAGCTCACAGATCCGCAACGCAGATGGGGATGATCAGTTCCAACTTACAGTTAAACCTGGTGAACTGACAGAGTTGCCTGAGGTCAGAGGATCAGCAAGAAAAGGAAACAGAACACATGAGAGCCAACACACTTTCCATTCTTCCTCATCAGAACCACTCCTGCTTGGAACAGTAGCCAAAAGTCCCCACACCATCAATTATATAAGGCCTAACAACAATACCCCAAAGCTTTCTAAAACCTTCATAATCACTCTGGAAAGGGTTATGGTGTCTTGCTGTTTTCTTTTAAACTCAGTAAAAACCATAAAAAAATATTGGTTGCTTATACTACTCCAGATAATCCAAAATAATGGTTTTCAAAATATTTTCTAAAGAACCCTAAGGTGCCTTGGTGTCTATGGTAAAGATGGGATGTGGGGCTCAAGGTCTCTCTCCTACTTAGCCATAAAACCTTCCTTATTTCTCTTTTGCATGTTGGCTTTCATTATAGATTTTTTTATTTTAAAACTTATAGTAAAGTAACAAAGAGCCTTTAGTGCCTATCATAAGACCAGAAATCATCACATAAGGGTAGCCTTTCCTATAATGAAGGACATCAGTGTTTGTATTGGGCCAGCATACTGGTCAGTTTATAAAGACAGTGATAATTAAAGGCAAGTAAAAAAAAAAATGGTTTACTTTTGGCTTTTCTGGTTTTCCCTAACAAGACACTCCTGAATGTACCTAGTCTATCCAATAAATATTTATTGTCCCCAAATTCTTGGATCATACCTGCAGTACAATATAGAAAGTAACAGGTTAGGATTTACCTTGCTGGCATGACATCTAATGAGAAGGCAGGGTGCACATTTAACAAATAATAACACAAAGTTAAAGACGAAGTATGATAAGGAATGAATATGATGTGTTGTCAAATATGATATTGGACTTGGGAATAATTTATAGGTAACAACTTGTATTTATTGCAAACCTATTTTAGCCACCTGCTTTGTCTATCAGTAGAAATCTTAATAAGAACTTTGCAAAATGGAATTGTTATCTCTTTTACAGGTGAAGAAATTTAAATTTAGAGGAGCTATATGGCTTGCTCAGGTAAAGTAGCTAACATCAAATAAAAATGGAATTTAAATAAAATTCAGTAAATACCAAATCCAGTAGATCCATAAGGTCTTTACAAAGGAAAGGTAGTCTTTGTTAGGATATGGGGGAGCCTCATGGCACCCAAAGGTTGCAAGACTTTCAGGCTTGGAAATGCACTGAGAAAATGGACTGAGATGGAGAAATGCTGTTCAGAAATGGTGGGCATCCTTTCTTCCCATCATTCCCTTCAACTTCTCTATGAGTTCCTTCTTCTTCACATGGGAGCCATCTTCTCCCATCCATAGTTCCCAGGAAGGTGCAAATTGCCACGCCATGACAGATTTTCAGGATTCAGGTTCACCTGCTTACAGAGTCAATGTTTGGGTTCCAATTCCTAACTTTTGGAAAAGGAAGTAGGCCAATGTCTGTCTTCATTCAATTAGCCATGGATAGAAAAATAGGGACTCATAGCGTGAAGAACTGACATGAAGGGAAGGGAAGGAAATGATACAGTTGTCCCACACGGTGTCTCTCAAACTCCCAGAATCTAAGAGATGATGAGGTTCTTATTCCAAAGGGCTGAAATGTGAGGCTTTTGGGTCAGGGTAAATGAGGAAAAAAAGAGCAATTCGCTAAAACAGAATAAAATTTAATAAACTAATGTACTTTGTTACTCCTCTTTAACCCTATCTTTTTTTTTTTTTTTTTGTCTTTTTTGAGACAGGGTCTTGCTATGCAGCTCAGGCTGGCCTTGAGCTCACTTTCCCAGCCCAGGCTGGTCTCGAACTCGCACCGATCCTCCTGCCTCAGCCTCCCAAGTGCTGGGATTACAGGCATGCACCACCACACCTGGAAAACCCTATATTCATGAATATGTGGGGTTTACTACCTCCTACTTTTGCCTCCGATTAGAATTTTGCACACAGAAAGGTGTCACATGTATCCACAGCACCTCTGTTTCTTCATCAAACTTTCTAAAGATACCCACAAAAGTGGTCTTTCAGAATGCTGCAAGAATGATACTTTAAGTGCACTTGAAGTGAAGGGGATTATACTGAGGTAGGTTAATAGCAATGAGTATTCTATTATAAGAAATTTTAAACACTCACTGTATATTTTGATCACACAGAGAGATGGTAAAACCCAGACAGGATTCCCTTAAACATCAGGAATAAGACAGAGAGAGCCACTACTGTGTTTCTAGTTCATCACTGACTGGGAGGGGTCTACTTAGTGTAATAAGAAAACAAAATGAATTTAACATTGTAAGGACTGAAAATGTGGGAACATTTATTTTCATTGTTAGAATAAGATATTACTGTATACAGAGAAATTCAGAAATACTTAAATGAAAAGATAAAAATTTGTGAATCTCTTTATTCTTCCAATAATTAGTTTTTAACATAGTATTTAAAAACAATCTAGATGAGCGCTTTTTTTGGTGGCTGGCTAGTTGAAAGGAACCCATGGTCCATAACATCTGTGTTCTGAATGATGCATAGTTTTAGGATTCTATTCATCTCTCAAGTCATGGGGACTGTCTCAGGGAGCCAGGACTTTACATTCTCCACCAAAAACCTTTAACCAAAACCAGAACAGTGTGGAGGAAAAAAAATCTCTCCCTGACAGCAATGTCACCTGGTACCTGTCTGTCCACACACAGAGTTGAAACGGCAAGGAAAGAAGCTGAGACTGAGATCCTGCACCAAACTAAGAACTCAAGGCCGATGTCCTGCAGAACATCCCGTGGCTGCAGAAACATAGACATCTTTTCTGAGGAAGCTATGAAAACTGAAGTCTGGAAGAATCTCACTATTTGAGAGCAAGAGGTGGGACTCATAAGCAGATCAATTAGCATATTAGAAGAAAGACACAATGATTGGGAGTCAGAGGAACAGCAAAACACATCTAACATCTAATCTTTGAGATTAGATTCTCAAGGAATGTAAACATTGGAACTTTTCATGTACAGAAGGCAAAATCTCTAAGAGCCAACATGTCTAAAGATATCAAGAGCACAGGAAAAATTAATTTTTTAAAAAAGTAGCAGAAGGTTGTTGGAAATTAGCACATTTATTTGAGAGAAAAAAGAATGGAATTCTTGACATTAATATATGACTATTAAAATAAAACATTTAATGATATGGTTATAAAGCTGATTTATTATGGCTGAAGAGAAAATTCATAACATGGAAAATGCATATGAGGAAATTATTAATAATTTAAAGACAGGCACAGAGCCAGCCACTAAACCAGGCATCACAGCATCCCTCTGTAATCTCAACGCTGAAGAGGCTGAGACAGGAGCATCACTACAGGGCTGAGCTGCATGGAGAGAGCCTGCACCAAATAAATAAATGAAGACTTTAAAAAAAATAAGGATATAAAGAAGATAAAAGAGGCATCAGGAGGGAAATAGGAGGGTACACTTGACTCTAAAATATATCTGAAAGGACTGGCAGTCAGAGAAAATGGAGGAATGGGAAATTGAAGAAATTATAGTTGTGAATTTTTAAGAACTAGTGAAACAATGATTCCAATGAGTTAAGAACTATAAAAATTCTAAACCAGAAAAAATAAAGATGCCTCAACACTAGATACCATGACGGGATTCTACAATACCAAGACAAGAAGAATATCTTCAGAAAAGCTAGGGAGAAAGTTCTAGGAAGTTTACAGGGAAATCATTAGAATTATTACAGAATTCTGAATAACTGTAGTGGATATAAGAAGATAGAATAATGTTTAAAAACAATCACAAAGTTACTTACCTTAACTCTAGAATTAAATTCTATAGTAGTAATAAAGTATGTAAATTTATAAATCTACAAAAACTGAGAGTCTTGCATAAAGATGTCTATACCTAAGAAAAGAAGGAAAGAAACATAGAACATGAAGCTTAAGACAAAGAAATAAAGGTAGGCAAATAAAATCAATGTGATTGTATAATATCTATACAAATAAATAGTATCTATTAAAATAATTACAATAGTAATCATGATATATTTGATGGTATTAAAAACAAACAAGTAGACCTCAACTGCTGAACAATGTAGTACATAATTCCCAAAACACACAGTAAGTGTTCTGATAGGCCTGATGTGTTCAAGAATGGATTCAGTTTTTTTACTTAGATATTATTTAACTATGGAAATGAACAGTAACAATGAAACATACTAGATCAGCAAAAAAATGTAGTAAGAGGAAAAGAAAATAAAGAGCAAAAATATAGCAAAGCAAATAGAAAACAGAAAGAAGATAGAAATGTGTCTAGCTATATCAATCAATAAAAATCTTAAGATGTTAACAGGTGTAAACCAATATGGAAAAAATACATCTAAAAGTGTTCATCATGCAAGGATTCAGTGCACACAGAATGACTGCTACCAGACTTGTCCCCATTCCCCACAGTACACAACTAGAAAATGGAGCAGAATATATGAAGCATTATCAAGCCAGACAGAGAGAGAAAAATGCACGACAACCTCAGTCGACACCGGAAAAACATCTAAGAATATGTAACACCCATTATTGATAAAAACACTCAGTGAATTTTCAGTGTAAAGAAACTACAACATAATAAATTCTGTACATGAGAAGTTATTAGCAGCTTATACCCTAGTTAGTGCTGAAGACTCAAGGTTTGTTTGTTTCTCTAAGATCAGAAACAAAACAAGAATGCCAACTCTTGCCACTTCCAGCCCAGAACTGGAAGTCCTGACCATCCCAATGAGGCAAGAAAAATTAAAAGCCTCCAAAATTGAAAAGCAAATAAAGTGATCCCTGTTTGCAGATGACTGTGCTGATAAATAAAAAAACTCTAAAGATAACACATGCATACACAAAGTACTAGAAGTGATAAACTAATAAACTGAAAGTTGCAAGATGAAAACTCATAAAAATCCATTTTGACATCTACACATGAACAAATGAGCAATCTGAAAAAAAGTTCAAAAATAACTCCATTTCCAGCAGCACCAAAAAGAACAAAATATTTAGGAACAAACTTAATCAAGGAGACAAAGGGCGAGTACATTGAGACCAATAAAAATGCTGCTAAAAGAAATGACAGGAGACATACTAACAGGAAAGCTATCTCGTGTCCATGGACCAGAAAATGACAAGGCCACCTAAGGAAATCTACAGAGTCAATGCAACCTCTACAAAAATCCCAGTGATCTTTTTTAAGAATTATTTTGTTCATAGGTAGATCTTGTGCTTAGCACATGTGGCGTTCTGGATTCGGGTCCTCAAAAACACACAGATGGGCAAAAAAGAAGAAAAGAAAGGAAGGGGAAGCCGGGTGTGGTGGCGCACACCTGTAATCCCAGCACTTGGGAGGCTGAGACATGAGGATCGGTGCAAGTTCGAGACCAGCCTGGGCTACCAAAGTGAGCTCAAGGCCAGCCTCAACTGCATAGCGAGACCCTGTCTCAAAAAAAAAAAAAAAAAAAGAAAGGAAGGGGAAACTGTGTGACTTCTATTTCTACAATTATAGCCATTTTGAAGCTTTGAGGAAGCTTTCGATTCACAACAACATTCTTTCTTTTCTTTTTTTAAAATTATGGCCAGCTCAGCATGCCTTGGGGGTGAGGTTACTGCAGCATTGTGGTACCAGGGATCGAACCACAGTCCCTGCAGTTGCCTAAGCTTGCCTAAGCAGGTGCTTTAGACCACTAAGCTATCTCTCTAGCCCTCACAACAACGTTCTGAATGGCACACACATCCTAAAACTCATTCAGAATCCCAAGAATTCCAAATAGCCAAAATCTTGAAAGAGAAGAGCAAAGCTGGTAGTCTTAAACTTCTAGATTTCAAAATATATTAGCAAGCTCCTATAATCAAAGCAGTATGGCAATAAAATAAATACATATATACAGAGTAATGGGATAGTATAAAGAGCTCCAACATCAACGCTCACATACATGATCATATGGTTTTTGACAAAGTTGAGACACCTTTTTAATGGGAAATAGAAAGTCTTTATAGTAAATTGTGCTGGGAAAACTAGATAACTACATACAAAGGAATTAAGCTGGACACTTATACCATTGAAAAACCCCAAGCACAAGACTTCAGGTACAGTCCCAAACATAAGATATAAAATTATGAAACCCTTAGGAAAAACTTTAAGAGAGAAACCTCTAAGTGTTGTGTTTACCAAAGATTAAAGATGATACCAAAAGACAGACAATAGGAAAAACAGATGAATGGATCACATCACAATTTCAAATGTCTGTATGTCAAAGGACACAATTAAGATAGTAAAAAGGTAATGAACTAAATGGAAGGAAATATTTGTAAATCATATCTGTGGCAAAGGATCAATAGCCAAAATATAGAGAAAATTTCTGCAATTCAACAATAACACTTACACAAACATACACACACACACACACACCCTGATTAAAGAAACGGCTTAAACAGACATTGCTCCAAAGATACACAAATGGCAAGAAACATGCAAAGATGTTTAACATCATTATTAGAGAAATA
Organism: Myocastor coypus; assembly: GCA_004027025.1. Taxonomy (NCBI): domain Eukaryota; kingdom Metazoa; phylum Chordata; class Mammalia; order Rodentia; family Myocastoridae; genus Myocastor; species Myocastor coypus. Next base: position 47,467 of record PVJA010006893.1, on the reverse strand, counting down.
CAAGTCAAAATCATGATGAAACATTACTGCCATCTAACAGGATGACACTAATTTAAAAATAACAAATATTGAGAAGGAGGTGGTGACATTAAAACCCTTGTACATTATTAGTTGGAATGAAAAATATGTGAAATGGTTTGGCTGCTTTGAAAATCAATAAAGCAAGTCCTCAAAAACTAAAAATAAGGACAACAATATGATCCCGCAACTCAACTTCTGGTATACCCAAAGAAACTGAAGTAGTGTCTCAAAGAAATATTTGCCACCCACCTTTACAGCAGCATTATTTATCATAGCTAGGAGGTAGATGTGCCAACGCATTGTAAGCAGTACGTCAAAAAGAATGACAAACAAATTGTGTGGTACACATTCAATATTATTCATCCTTTGTAAGGAAGACAATTCTAAAGCACTCTATACCTTGAAAAAAAAAACTTGTAAACAGTCACAGAAAGACAAATACTGTGTGGTTCCACTTATGCACTATTTAGAGTAATCAAATTCACTGAAACAGAAACTAGAAAACAGGATGAGGGGGTGGGAAGGGAGATAAAAGTGAGTTACTGTTAGTGAGAATAGAGTTTTGCAAGATGAGAAGTTTTGGGGATCGGCTGCATTTAATAAGTGCAAATGTAAAATGTGGCAGTTTCGCTACAGCCTTGCTATTCAAAATGTGCTTTCTAGACCAGCTACTTGAGCATCACTTGGGAATTTGTTAGAAAAATAGAATCTTGGAGCTCACCCTGGGTAAGGTTGTGCATTTTAATGAGATTCCCAGGTGACCCCTAGGTACTTTACATTTGACAAATACTTGCCTGTGGTATGCTTATACTGCATTTATTTAAATAGAAGTAGTTATCTAAAGCTAGTCTTTCAAAAATATTTAATGTCCAATTTGACTGCCTTTTCTCAATGACTCATTATATTTTTCTTTATACATATGCATTCTATATGCAGAATGTATTTATTAATATTATATATACATATGTGAGCATAAAATATGAAACTATACTACACTCTAATTTTGGTCCCCAGTTTCAAACTCCCTTCCTTAATCCACCTCTTCTGCATAGTCCAGCTGGTCATGAACTATGCCAGTACAATACGTTTAAGAGGAAGATATTCTCAAAGTCTAGAGAGTCTGATAGTCCCCATGGTCAGCTATGGTCTGAAAAATTAAATGGAAAATTTCAGAAATGAACAGTGAATGACAATTTATTTTTCTATAGTTCTAATTATTCTGTTTTATTAGCTACTGTCTTTAATTTCTTAACTGCATCTAACTGAGAAATTAAACCTCAACCTCTATATGCACATATAGGAGCAAACAATATAAGCTTGTTACTGTCTATAGTTTCAGGTAGCTACTGTTAGGAGTTGTCCCCTACAGAAATGGGGAATTATTCCACTTCAAGAAATTGTTGTGTGAGCATTTATTCAGAAGACACATAGACATCTCCACAGATCCATCCATCCAGTAATTTATTCACTTATTGAATATGACATGTAACAAATCCTATCCTCTGGGAAGCAAAAATGAACAAGACAGATAATGTCCCTACTCTTGCAGAGTTTATATTTAGATGGTGATGAAATATGAACCCCCAAAAGCCACCATATTAATGTTTTATTCAATATGAAAGAAATATTCTAAGACCAACAGGCTGAATTCTCAAAACTGAAATGTAATAGTTTGTAGATTTCTGTCTGACATTAGCTATAGGAACAGAATCCTGGAGCCAAAATGTACCTTAGAGAGTATCAAATCCAACAGCTTATTCACACCTGATGCCGAGATGTTAAAAAGCTGGACGAGGGGTCCACGTTTGGTAAAACTGCTACCAAGCCCATTTGTTTACATTACTAAATGTATATATTAATAGTCATGCTGAGTGGGTTTTTAAGTCACTGCATTAGTAACATGCTAAGAGAATGTGTCTCCTTGTTCTTTTCCCTCAAGGAAGCCAATTACACCAACTTTGGGGTACTTACATTCACAGTTGGTACCAAATTTAATGAATAAAATATAAATTTGGAAACAAAATCAAAAGTCAAAGTTAGAAGGGAAAAGAATAAAGAACACAGAAGGGTTCTTTTGAACTCTCAAATCATAAAAAGGAAACATTGTTTTGTAAATTGTAAATATGGCCTTAAATAAGTTGAACTGCATTACTCTCATTTGAGTACCTTTTTGTTTTTATTAGAGACTACTCATTGCTTGCTTTAGAGGGTTGGCCCTTAATAGCAAGAAAAACAACATTGAAAAGCAGACCAAATAGGATTGCCCGGATCATAGGAAAGTTGGAAGCTCAAGTTCTGTAGGTAAGATTCATTCAAAATATTGGATGGTATCTTGTCACTATAAAACCTAATTTTCCCCCTAATAACCCAGGTTGTTTTCAGTACTGATGTATTTATTGTTTCCTGCATAATGCATTCCATTTTCTTCCCTAAAATGAAATTACTTAGGAAGACAAAGAAAACCTAAGCTATCACAAATTGTTTCAGCATCACCTTTTTTCATTAATCACAAAAATTTCAAGATCCTAGTAACCTGATGCTGTTTTCTATTAACCAGAATCTTAAGATTTCACTTCTCATCTCATGTGAAACATAGAAAATATTAAAATAATAATAAAAATCCAAAATATCAGATCTGTATATCAATTTGCTGAAAAGTTGACAATTAGTATGCCCTGTGGGAGTAATGAACTCTCCCATTTTTCACTGGTTTCTAAAAATATTTATTTCCCTAGTTGGGTACCACTCAACCTGTTCCATTTTTCTTGGGAAAAACCCATTATAAAGTATTTATCTTTTCCTTGGAGACAGCCTCCCAAGAAACAAAGGAAACATCTAGGACACATTGAAACGATAGTGGAGCACATTTTAAGAGGGAAAAAAGCATTCTGAGAGCATGAGTCTGACCCCCAAAGAGAGTAACACTTGTAATCAATTTTCTTTTCATTAATGCAATAAATGCCGTCTGTACTTTGTGTGCCTAAAGAGGACCATTCTGAGATAAAAGATGTCTCTTCAACCTCTTACACTGAACCAGTAGTTTCCCAAATTTAATATGCATGAAGAGTGCACGTGAGCCCTCTTAAATCCAAGAACCAAACCCTGCCTGTGTAATAAATCTCACCACTACTCTACTATTAGACAGGGGATTAAAACTAATCTAGCAATCCCCAAACCAAGCACCAAGTGGATTAAAATGCAAAACGCACGGGAGTAGGAAGATGCTTAATGCTAAATAACAAACATTTCAATCATAGAAATCATTTTATCTTCTTGTTTATGCTAAGTAGACACTATTGGACTTAATATCTGTATTAACACAAGTGGAGAAAAGAAATAGCATTACAAAGACCCAAGTGCCTGTATGCCTCAGTATCGCTGGCCAAAAACAAAAGCTAACGAACATGAGTTCAGCGAAAGGACTACACTGTGATCTGCAGATTAATTGTTTACTCCTTTAAGGTCAACTTGATGATACTTGACCTTTGTAATTTTCCTTTAAGCTAAAGCAGTATGTCCTATAAGGATTTAAATCACGAAAGACAAAAGAATTTCCACAGATCTGAGCCTAAAGTCTAAGCAGGCTTTTTTATGAATGATGCCATGTAATATTTAAATAAGCAAATGTTTTAAGCCGCATCTTCTTTCGCCAAAATTATTAGCACAACACATAACAGAGGAAACCCATTTGCGATGAACCTAGAAGACGCCCTCATGAGGCCTGGGCCGCCTAAAGCTGTAGCTGATTGCAAATATACGGGAGTGAACATGTGCAGGCTCTCATTAGCACTGTCTATCCGAAGAACACAGTGTATACACACATCTGGCATCTCCTAACGGCTGTGGAATACATTACACACAAAACTGATGACTTCTCTCCAAATGCAATCCACATAGCACTGGAAGGAACCCATAAAGTTTTATCTGAAATACTGTTGTACCTTTCAACTCTGTCATCTTCTTCAATTTTCCACTTCTGGGTCCTGTTATAACCTTGCTCAGACATCTGCATTTCAACTTGAATCCCTCCCCGAGACCTTTCCCTATTCTTTCCTCCTCTATAAAATAAACTATCCTTCAAGTCGCTCCTGCTGCACCATTCCATGCGATTACTACCAAGTCAAATTGAGACTTTCTTATGGAAAACAAATGCTACAAATTTTATAACACTGAAATGGAGCTGGAGTGTGGTCATAGGACACTTAGTTGCCCCCAGGTTTTGCTTCCAAAGACAAAATTGAGACGAAAAAGTGGACAATTATATCTAAGTGAGGGAAAACTAGAAGATAAGTATATGGTGCTTGGGTTAGCCTAGGCATTCACAACTGCTTTGTGACCCTAAGGTAAAGGTATTTATTTCATTTCCACCCCGCACCCCCTAACCAGGGCTTGTTTCGGGAAGCTTTACACATTACACAGTAGCAAGAGGAGTAAGGGTTATAGAACAGCAATCAGATCTCTCAATGCAAACACTGTGATGCAGAAACTTCTGCGATAAAGTTGCTGAGCCATCTCATGTTTGTAACTATGGAAAACAGCACGATACACTATGATTTTTCTCAAAAAAGCAGGTTTCATTTCATTCTGGATTCTGAAGGGCCACAGAATTGTGGGATTGCCTTGTAAACTAAATAAGATAATAGGAAAGTTTTCTAACCTGCCTTAGTCAAAATGATAAGAAATGTCATTCATGAGGACATATTCTTAAGGTATTTCAGTGTTTCTAATTTCTGATGGCATATTTTCTCATCAGAGAAGGTCACCAACAGCTGACATCCAAGGGAACTTCAGAAACCACCCCACCCCATTAAACATGTTGACTTCTGAGTAAGCAGCTGTTTTTTGCCGAAGTTCTTCCCAAACCCACGTCAGTTAGCCTGGGCTGGTCTGTGGAGACTTTTTCACTTGTCCTTAGTGAAGTGCTCATAAAGCTAAATTCATTTAGCATATGGGCACTCTCATTCTGAGATCACCTCCTTCCTATACCTGTGGTGCTCAAATGTCTTTTTCAAAATGATGGCTATAATAATTAATACTGGACATATTTGGATATTTTCCAATTTATAAACATCTTTCCTAGAAAAGTTTAAATTCACAAAGTTTCGAGTTTTAATGGCCCATGCAATGCAAGTTAGTGGGCCTTCATGAAATAAAAAATATGCAGAAGCAAATATTTCATCTCTTTTCATTCTAAATATTCATCAGTCTCATAGCTTTAGCAGTCTGGCAAGCCAATGGGGATGAGCCACACTGCACTGGCCCCATTTTAGTTGGATTTAACCATCAAAACCCACCACTACCATAGAACACAATTTTCTCATCCAGATCCTGCCCAACCTATGAACGACTGAGGGGCTGATTCTGCAACAGGGACAGAGATACCAGAAAAATGGAACCAGGACACCACAGCCCATGCATGCACACACTTGCTGCAATCTTAAAAATATAGGCCTATCACAGCCGGCTATGAAGTTCTCCATCTTCTTTTTCTGTTTTCTGCATTCCTGTTTTCAAAAGCTGGAGGAAGCTGCTCATCTCCTTGAGGTTGGAGGTATCTGCCCCCCCACACCCTGCCAAAGTTGTAGAATCTCTTGACATTCCTCTCTGCCTGCTGTGAATTGTATTGAACACACTGCTGCAGACCCCATATATAATGGTTCTAGAATATATTCACTAGAAACTCAAATGCCCATTTCTCATCTTTATGTGATGGTGTGTATGTGTGTGTGTGTGTGTGTGTGTGTGCATGTGTGTGCAAGAGATCTTATGATGATCAGAAGAAGCCATTACTCACCTAGAAGACACACAGTATTTTATTTTCAGGATCTTCTGAAAAGCTGAGAAAGTTTAATCTCCATTATTTCCAAGCACCGTCATTCTCTCTTGAGATACAGGTTTTAATATGGTATCATACCCAAAATCATACCAGGGTGGTGATTTGAGATCAATATAGGGACGTCACCCTATGGTACCAAATCATCCCCAGGGAGGAAAGGCAATGCCCACAGATACCCCTAGGGGTATTCCAATTAGAAGCAAATAAAAGGCAACTGCCTAGACTATTAAGTGCTGGAACATTCTAACTAGGGAAAGGATGAATTCCTGATGGATTCTGAGCACTTGATCATTCCAGATAACACTATACTTGCATTACGTTTTAAAACCCTAGAAAAGAGAGTTCCTATTATCATTAGGCATAGGTAAAAGTCACCTAAAGAGAAAGACATTACACGAAACCAATCTTAACAAATACTTATCAGAACTCCCTCCCCACACCATAAAATGACATCCCTGTATCAATGAGAGTGATCTGAATGATGTCGGGAATATGTGACTCTTTGACATGGTTTTTAATCGGATATTCTGAATTCAGCTCTCATGAATCACGGCACAGAAAATGTTCTCCGCCATTGCAGAATTCAGTTACCTCCCTCTGAGAGTTGCTGCGTAGAAAGCATTGAAATGAAACCACGTGCCCCTTCCTTTCAAATGCCCTGAGAATATGCCACAAGTCGGCTCTGATCCTACGTTTCAATGTTCCACTGCTCTCTTGGGCAGCAGAGAATCATCCCGCAATGTGGATATCTAACCTAAATCCTTCCTGCTGCAATGTGTGTCCCTCCTCTTTGTTCAAAATGACTGCATTTCTTCTGCCACCTGCTCTCCATTAGAGGACTATTACATACTTCTGGGTAATCATATGCTGCCGGAGAGAAAGCCATCAACTACTGCAGCTGAGAGCAGTGGCGGCTCTTTCCACACAGATGTGTGAGTCGTCATCAGATTGTGAAATCTTTGTGAGTAGCAACACATGGAAGAGATTGCCTTTGCTAGCTCTTCTCTGATAACATGTTATAAGGAGATAGACAACAGAAAAGCAGTTAGAACAGCAATGTTGGACCTACAAACATAAACACACACACACACACACACACACACACACACACACACATACACATGATTTATGGGCTTTAGTTGGAATGAAGTAAGAATTTATAAGCTGGCAATTGCCTTCGGTTGTAAGCACTACTGCTTGAATACCATTTCTTGGCTTCTGTTCTCAAAGGCAGGCTCTAGCTACAGCTGCATGAGTAACTAGCTGACCAGTCTAACTAGCTTATTCAGCTAGTAAGCAAATCTACCAATCTGATTACTTTATGCCATATGGTCAGGGCAGTACATACTTCCTATTTTTAACTGTTTGGAAATAATTTAGATATACTGTCAGATACATGGCTATGTCACTTTGCCCGGTAGGGACATTGGCACAAAGTGTTATCTTATATGTTGCTCACCTAGCATGGGATTAATAGACTCACACTCTCCAACTCCAACTTGAGGCCACAGACTAGCAACTTCCACCCCAGCATGGAGCACATTAGAATACACTTTCCCAGCATTCCCCTGGCAACTACTGCACCAAAATCTACATTTTCTACAAGATCCCCCAGCATTTCATGAACACATTCACATTTGAGAAGCGCTGACCCACTTCACCTCTCAACGCCCCTGCGTCTGCGTGGATAAAATGTGTAACAACTGGCATTTGCTACTTACTCGCTTCAGAGCAAAGGACGATTCGTGTCATGGAGGCTTTTTTCTCCCTTAAAGAGTCATCCCTCCAGAACGCTGGAATCGCTCTGTTTGTTGGCACAGGCAGTGACTGAACGTATTTTGGAAGAAGGACCAGGATTCCTTCCTAGATAATCCATCTGTCCTTCATCCAAACTTCACTTTGTAGCAGGGTGACTCCAGAAAACAGCAGAGCTGCTCAACCAGTGATTGTTGGAGCAGCAGCTGAGACTGATCCCAATGAAAACAGCCTTCCTGCTCCCTGTCTTGGCTGTCAAACACAAACACAAACACAAAAACTCCAGAGTTAAGTCAGCCCAGCTGGATGTCTGCTGCCGCGCCATCTGCAGAACAACTCAGTAGCTTGACTCTGGCCCAGATCTAAAGCAAGAGGGAAGATGGGGAGAAGGAGCACAGCCTGGCTCTGGGGACCTCCCTTCTCCTTCTGTTCTGGGCTGCTTCCTGGCTTCAGAAGAGACAAGAGTGGAAGAAACTGAAGGGATTTCTGTGCAACAAAAACACTCTGTGGCTGTCAGGCAAACTCTAGCCAGGCCCCAAGGGCTAGGGGCTCTTCACTCCAACTCTACCACCTGAGAGCCACAGCTGGAGACAGGAAAGGGGAGTCCAGACAGCCTCCAGTTCAGAAATCGGAAGGACACTGAGGGTTTGTCTTGCCTCATGAGCCAGACACCTCCACCCAACCCCACGCACCCCTATGCATTGTCCAGACATACCAGGTGAGGCTTGTAGAGATAACAGAGTGACTCAGCCTGGCCTTCCCCACTGTGAATTCTCTTCCATGGAGACCTGGGTGGTGGAAGGAGCAGACTATCCTCTACCACAGAAGCAATGTTGGCCCGGTTTTCTATCATCGATAGAGGTTACCTCCATGACAATGACAAAAATGTAGGTGATTGTTTCAGTTTATTTTCTTAGTGGATGATAAAGGCATCCCCAAATACATGCAATGTGGAGAGACAGCAAACTGAATTCAGAGTGCGCACACACGTACGCACATACATGCACACGCACAGACACACACACATGCACACACACTAGAGAACAGGGGTCCACAGTCACACAGTCATCTCCCTCCAAACATCTTGGTCCAAGCCACAGAGCAGCCCTGGGCGTGCCAACCAGCCAGGAGCAGCCCCACAGCTCCTCTCCCAGCCCGGCCACTTCGCTTGTCCTCCTCATCTCCTTCCCCTTTCCTCTCTTTCATTCTCTCCTCCCTGACTTCCAGATTTTTTTAAAAGGCTGACTAGGGGAAAATGGATTTCAGCAATCAAAAGGCTGAAAATCTGGGGTGGGGAGGAATCTGAAGTATATGACCTGAAGAATTGAAGTGAAAGGAACTATTTCTAGCACATACATTCAATTGACAAATAAAAATTATATATCCTCTTTAAATACATACTTTGAAATATGCATTGTGAAATAGCTCAATTGAGCTACTAAACTCATGTATTAACCTCACATGTTTATCATATTGAGAACAATTAAAATCCACTCCCTTGGTAATTTTCAAAATATGTTGTTATTAAACATAATTACCACATTGTACAACAGACCTGCTAAACATACTCCCCTGTCCAACTAAAATTTGGGGTCCTTTGGCAGCATTTCCCCATCTTCCCATTCCCTGGTAACAACTATTTTATTTCTATGCATTCCATTTTTTTAATTGCTCATGTAAATGAGATCACGAGATATTTTCTTGCTGCATCAGGCTGATTTCCCTTAATAAAAAGTCCTCTGAACCACCCATGATGTCTCAAGCAACCGGATGCTCTTCTCTTAAAGGGTAAATGGCAATCCATTGGGTCCCTCTACAGTGGCCCCTCACTTATCACAGAGGTTACATTCCAGACACCCCTGCAATAAGTGAAAATCAGTGAAGTAGTGAAGTTACATTTATTTTAGTATTTATATATATTTTAAGACTTTATAAACCCTTCCCATACTCCTAGAAACCTTCCCCACACCTTTAAAAGCACTTCTAATGTTCTTAACGATCTTCTAAGCTCATAATCCTATGCAATTTTCACAACATACATATATTGCACAGTGTTGCAAAATTTCACAATATAGCAAAAAACAATTTAGATTATTTTTTTTTGAAAACCCGCAAAACAGCGAGTCCACGAAAGTCAGAGCACAAAAAGCAAGCGACTCCTATACCACATTTTCTTTATCTACCTGCTGACACAAACATAGGCTGAACCCATGTGTTTGTGAGATTGTAACTAATGCTGCAGTGAACACAGGAGAGCAGAAATTTCTGTAACATCCTAGTTCATTTCCTTTGGATATACACAAGGGGTGGGATTGCTGGATGATACGGTTGTTCTATTTCTAATTTAAAAAAAAAAATGTATTTAGTTCAGAGTCTACAGGGTGTCACTACCTAGATCAGACTCATAGTAATCCTCCTATTTTCAACCTCCCAAATGCTGGGATTACAGGTGTGCGCTACCACGCCCAGTCTCAACCGCTGGCTCAGCATACCCTGGGGGCAGGGCCAGCACAGCATGCTGGGGTTCGAACCCCTGACCCCTGAGTCTGCCTAAATGCCTTTAATCCACTAAGCTATCCAGCTGACCCTTATTGCTAATTTTTTGAGGAACCTAAAGCTCTGCTAATTTACATTCTTAGCAATCATTCCACCACGAAGTTCTTTTATTCTGTCTCCATCGCTATCACTTTTTCTCCCACAACCAGACAGAAATCAACATACAAAAACAAGAGGCAAGATGCAAGAGATGTTCATCCGGGGCCTCCGTCTTTGATAAGCTGAAAGGAGCAAAATCACCATCTGCTGTTCAGCTATGTTTCAGACACTCATTGGAAATTATGCAACAACAATAAAGATCAGAGTTGCAATAGACTTTGCTGAAAGCTGAGCCTCGATATAGCTCTGGGGAAAGGACTGCCTTCTACTATTTTAGAAGCTCTGGAGGTAGGTTTGTGGGCTACTATTTATTGCCTCCAAGGTGGGAATTTCCATGGGAATTGGATGACTCAAGAGTCTTCCAGTAGGAGACATGCAAAGCTGTCCTCCAGACCTCACCCAGCTTTCTTCTGGCACTAAATGCCTTCCCCAAACTCCCCAAGTACCCTCTCATTTCATTCCTGTCCCCATTTCTGCCATCTGACTATCACCAGGCTACATGCCCAGCTGGAAGCATATTATGGAGACAGATGCAGGGAGAGGCTCAGGGATGACAAAACACAATGGAAGGAGCAGGAGATGCACCCCCCCCCCCAGCCATCAGGTCTAAAACCTGCACTCATTCACGTTTGCTATGCTCTTACCTAAAAAGGACACTGTATCCATCCCTCAAGTCAGGGCCTTTAATCATTTTTTTCTGAGGCCCTCTTTGAGCCAGCCTGAGGCTGGGCATGCAGCAGGGTCTCACTCTTCTCCCCTAGAGATAACATCTCCATCTTCCCTGGCTTAGTGGAGGCAGAAGAGGACAGGAAGGAAACATCAGCTGGACTTTGAATCTCACATCATCTACCCATTAGCAGGATGACCTGGCCCGCTGCTTCGCGGACCTGCTTCTACACTCGTGAAATTGGCAAAACAATGTTGCGTTCCATGAGGACAACGCAGGAAAACAAATATAAATACATTTGGATTCTAAACATGGAATCTAAAACTAGATCTGGCATCAAAAATATGCTTAGTAAACAAAGCAACCCTCACTATCTTTCCCCTCCAAGATCATGGTAATAGGAACTACAGCCAGGGAGCAAGCAACAGCCCCCTGCCCGTCTGCCCTGTAGTTCAAGATACCACTCAAAGCATAATGCGCAAGCTGTGTCCATTTGGTTTATACACTGGGTGGCTCACACACCTTTAGCTTTCACCAGCCTAAAGACAAAAGGGGTCTAATGCATTTCTGGCAGTTTTTCAAAGCATAGCAGAAGTAAGTCGGGTTTATAAGATTAATTCTTTTCTCTCCAGGCAGTGGGTCAAATCAGAACCTTCACTCAACCAAACCAGTAGATAATCTCCTTTTATTACTTTCAATCAAACTAAGTGTCTGCAATCTGTACAATGGCCACTAATTTAGTGGAAACAAATAATTTGTAGAGGATGATTATGAAAAGATGAGATGGAGCACAAGGTTCAGACTGGATAAGCATGCTGTAAGTTTGCTTCTGTCTCATTGCACAGAAAGCTTCTGCGACCCACACTCGTGTGAGACTTACAGCTGCTCTGCTGAGCTTAAAAATCAAAGAAAGAAATGGACATTGTTCACAGATCAGCTCCTGATTTTTTTTTTTTTTTTTTTT
>PVJA010006893.1:0-35469 GCA_004027025.1 Myocastor coypus | reverse complement strand
TCCTCTACAAATTATTTGTTTCCACTAAATTAGTGGCCATTGTACAGATTGCAGACACTTAGTTTGATTGAAAGTAATAAAAGGAGATTATCTACTGGTTTGGTTGAGTGAAGGTTCTGATTTGACCCACTGCCTGGAGAGAAAAGAATTAATCTTATAAACCCGACTTACTTCTGCTATGCTTTGAAAAACTGCCAGAAATGCATTAGACCCCTTTTGTCTTTAGGCTGGTGAAAGCTAAAGGTGTGTGAGCCACCCAGTGTATAAACCAAATGGACACAGCTTGCGCATTATGCTTTGAGTGGTATCTTGAACTACAGGGCAGACGGGCAGGGGGCTGTTGCTTGCTCCCTGGCTGTAGTTCCTATTACCATGATCTTGGAGGGGAAAGATAGTGAGGGTTGCTTTGTTTACTAAGCATATTTTTGATGCCAGATCTAGTTTTAGATTCCATGTTTAGAATCCAAATGTATTTATATTTGTTTTCCTGCGTTGTCCTCATGGAACGCAACATTGTTTTGCCAATTTCACGAGTGTAGAAGCAGGTCCGCGAAGCAGCGGGCCAGGTCATCCTGCTAATGGGTAGATGATGTGAGATTCAAAGTCCAGCTGATGTTTCCTTCCTGTCCTCTTCTGCCTCCACTAAGCCAGGGAAGATGGAGATGTTATCTCTAGGGGAGAAGAGTGAGACCCTGCTGCATGCCCAGCCTCAGGCTGGCTCAAAGAGGGCCTCAGAAAAAAATGATTAAAGGCCCTGACTTGAGGGATGGATACAGTGTCCTTTTTAGGTAAGAGCATAGCAAACGTGAATGAGTGCAGGTTTTAGACCTGATGGCTGGGGGGGGGGGTGCATCTCCTGCTCCTTCCATTGTGTTTTGTCATCCCTGAGCCTCTCCCTGCATCTGTCTCCATAATATGCTTCCAGCTGGGCATGTAGCCTGGTGATAGTCAGATGGCAGAAATGGGGACAGGAATGAAATGAGAGGGTACTTGGGGAGTTTGGGGAAGGCATTTAGTGCCAGAAGAAAGCTGGGTGAGGTCTGGAGGACAGCTTTGCATGTCTCCTACTGGAAGACTCTTGAGTCATCCAATTCCCATGGAAATTCCCACCTTGGAGGCAATAAATAGTAGCCCACAAACCTACCTCCAGAGCTTCTAAAATAGTAGAAGGCAGTCCTTTCCCCAGAGCTATATCGAGGCTCAGCTTTCAGCAAAGTCTATTGCAACTCTGATCTTTATTGTTGTTGCATAATTTCCAATGAGTGTCTGAAACATAGCTGAACAGCAGATGGTGATTTTGCTCCTTTCAGCTTATCAAAGACGGAGGCCCCGGATGAACATCTCTTGCATCTTGCCTCTTGTTTTTGTATGTTGATTTCTGTCTGGTTGTGGGAGAAAAAGTGATAGCGATGGAGACAGAATAAAAGAACTTCGTGGTGGAATGATTGCTAAGAATGTAAATTAGCAGAGCTTTAGGTTCCTCAAAAAATTAGCAATAAGGGTCAGCTGGATAGCTTAGTGGATTAAAGGCATTTAGGCAGACTCAGGGGTCAGGGGTTCGAACCCCAGCATGCTGTGCTGGCCCTGCCCCCAGGGTATGCTGAGCCAGCGGTTGAGACTGGGCGTGGTAGCGCACACCTGTAATCCCAGCATTTGGGAGGTTGAAAATAGGAGGATTACTATGAGTCTGATCTAGGTAGTGACACCCTGTAGACTCTGAACTAAATACATTTTTTTTTTTAAATTAGAAATAGAACAACCGTATCATCCAGCAATCCCACCCCTTGTGTATATCCAAAGGAAATGAACTAGGATGTTACAGAAATTTCTGCTCTCCTGTGTTCACTGCAGCATTAGTTACAATCTCACAAACACATGGGTTCAGCCTATGTTTGTGTCAGCAGGTAGATAAAGAAAATGTGGTATAGGAGTCGCTTGCTTTTTGTGCTCTGACTTTCGTGGACTCGCTGTTTTGCGGGTTTTCAAAAAAAAATAATCTAAATTGTTTTTTGCTATATTGTGAAATTTTGCAACACTGTGCAATATATGTATGTTGTGAAAATTGCATAGGATTATGAGCTTAGAAGATCGTTAAGAACATTAGAAGTGCTTTTAAAGGTGTGGGGAAGGTTTCTAGGAGTATGGGAAGGGTTTATAAAGTCTTAAAATATATATAAATACTAAAATAAATGTAACTTCACTACTTCACTGATTTTCACTTATTGCAGGGGTGTCTGGAATGTAACCTCTGTGATAAGTGAGGGGCCACTGTAGAGGGACCCAATGGATTGCCATTTACCCTTTAAGAGAAGAGCATCCGGTTGCTTGAGACATCATGGGTGGTTCAGAGGACTTTTTATTAAGGGAAATCAGCCTGATGCAGCAAGAAAATATCTCGTGATCTCATTTACATGAGCAATTAAAAAAATGGAATGCATAGAAATAAAATAGTTGTTACCAGGGAATGGGAAGATGGGGAAATGCTGCCAAAGGACCCCAAATTTTAGTTGGACAGGGGAGTATGTTTAGCAGGTCTGTTGTACAATGTGGTAATTATGTTTAATAACAACATATTTTGAAAATTACCAAGGGAGTGGATTTTAATTGTTCTCAATATGATAAACATGTGAGGTTAATACATGAGTTTAGTAGCTCAATTGAGCTATTTCACAATGCATATTTCAAAGTATGTATTTAAAGAGGATATATAATTTTTATTTGTCAATTGAATGTATGTGCTAGAAATAGTTCCTTTCACTTCAATTCTTCAGGTCATTCTACTTCAGATTCCTCCCCACCCCAGATTTTCAGCCTTTTGATTGCTGAAATCCATTTTCCCCTAGTCAGCCTTTTAAAAAAATCTGGAAGTCAGGGAGGAGAGAATGAAAGAGAGGAAAGGGGAAGGAGATGAGGAGGACAAGCGAAGTGGCCGGGCTGGGAGAGGAGCTGTGGGGCTGCTCCTGGCTGGTTGGCACGCCCAGGGCTGCTCTGTGGCTTGGACCAAGATGTTTGGAGGGAGATGACTGTGTGACTGTGGACCCCTGTTCTCTAGTGTGTGTGCATGTGTGTGTGTCTGTGCGTGTGCATGTATGTGCGTACGTGTGTGCGCACTCTGAATTCAGTTTGCTGTCTCTCCACATTGCATGTATTTGGGGATGCCTTTATCATCCACTAAGAAAATAAACTGAAACAATCACCTACATTTTTGTCATTGTCATGGAGGTAACCTCTATCGATGATAGAAAACCGGGCCAACATTGCTTCTGTGGTAGAGGATAGTCTGCTCCTTCCACCACCCAGGTCTCCATGGAAGAGAATTCACAGTGGGGAAGGCCAGGCTGAGTCACTCTGTTATCTCTACAAGCCTCACCTGGTATGTCTGGACAATGCATAGGGGTGCGTGGGGTTGGGTGGAGGTGTCTGGCTCATGAGGCAAGACAAACCCTCAGTGTCCTTCCGATTTCTGAACTGGAGGCTGTCTGGACTCCCCTTTCCTGTCTCCAGCTGTGGCTCTCAGGTGGTAGAGTTGGAGTGAAGAGCCCCTAGCCCTTGGGGCCTGGCTAGAGTTTGCCTGACAGCCACAGAGTGTTTTTGTTGCACAGAAATCCCTTCAGTTTCTTCCACTCTTGTCTCTTCTGAAGCCAGGAAGCAGCCCAGAACAGAAGGAGAAGGGAGGTCCCCAGAGCCAGGCTGTGCTCCTTCTCCCCATCTTCCCTCTTGCTTTAGATCTGGGCCAGAGTCAAGCTACTGAGTTGTTCTGCAGATGGCGCGGCAGCAGACATCCAGCTGGGCTGACTTAACTCTGGAGTTTTTGTGTTTGTGTTTGTGTTTGACAGCCAAGACAGGGAGCAGGAAGGCTGTTTTCATTGGGATCAGTCTCAGCTGCTGCTCCAACAATCACTGGTTGAGCAGCTCTGCTGTTTTCTGGAGTCACCCTGCTACAAAGTGAAGTTTGGATGAAGGACAGATGGATTATCTAGGAAGGAATCCTGGTCCTTCTTCCAAAATACGTTCAGTCACTGCCTGTGCCGACAAACAGAGCGATTCCAGCGTTCTGGAGGGATGACTCTTTAAGGGAGAAAAAAGCCTCCATGACACGAATCGTCCTTTGCTCTGAAGCGAGTAAGTAGCAAATGCCAGTTGTTACACATTTTATCCACGCAGACGCAGGGGCGTTGAGAGGTGAAGTGGGTCAGCGCTTCTCAAATGTGAATGTGTTCATGAAATGCTGGGGGATCTTGTAGAAAATGTAGATTTTGGTGCAGTAGTTGCCAGGGGAATGCTGGGAAAGTGTATTCTAATGTGCTCCATGCTGGGGTGGAAGTTGCTAGTCTGTGGCTTCAAGTTGGAGTTGGAGAGTGTGAGTCTATTAATCCCATGCTAGGTGAGCAACATATAAGATAACACTTTGTGCCAATGTCCCTACCGGGCAAAGTGACATAGCCATGTATCTGACAGTATATCTAAATTATTTCCAAACAGTTAAAAATAGGAAGTATGTACTGCCCTGACCATATGGCATAAAGTAATCAGATTGGTAGATTTGCTTACTAGCTGAATAAGCTAGTTAGACTGGTCAGCTAGTTACTCATGCAGCTGTAGCTAGAGCCTGCCTTTGAGAACAGAAGCCAAGAAATGGTATTCAAGCAGTAGTGCTTACAACCGAAGGCAATTGCCAGCTTATAAATTCTTACTTCATTCCAACTAAAGCCCATAAATCATGTGTATGTGTGTGTGTGTGTGTGTGTGTGTGTGTGTGTGTGTGTTTATGTTTGTAGGTCCAACATTGCTGTTCTAACTGCTTTTCTGTTGTCTATCTCCTTATAACATGTTATCAGAGAAGAGCTAGCAAAGGCAATCTCTTCCATGTGTTGCTACTCACAAAGATTTCACAATCTGATGACGACTCACACATCTGTGTGGAAAGAGCCGCCACTGCTCTCAGCTGCAGTAGTTGATGGCTTTCTCTCCGGCAGCATATGATTACCCAGAAGTATGTAATAGTCCTCTAATGGAGAGCAGGTGGCAGAAGAAATGCAGTCATTTTGAACAAAGAGGAGGGACACACATTGCAGCAGGAAGGATTTAGGTTAGATATCCACATTGCGGGATGATTCTCTGCTGCCCAAGAGAGCAGTGGAACATTGAAACGTAGGATCAGAGCCGACTTGTGGCATATTCTCAGGGCATTTGAAAGGAAGGGGCACGTGGTTTCATTTCAATGCTTTCTACGCAGCAACTCTCAGAGGGAGGTAACTGAATTCTGCAATGGCGGAGAACATTTTCTGTGCCGTGATTCATGAGAGCTGAATTCAGAATATCCGATTAAAAACCATGTCAAAGAGTCACATATTCCCGACATCATTCAGATCACTCTCATTGATACAGGGATGTCATTTTATGGTGTGGGGAGGGAGTTCTGATAAGTATTTGTTAAGATTGGTTTCGTGTAATGTCTTTCTCTTTAGGTGACTTTTACCTATGCCTAATGATAATAGGAACTCTCTTTTCTAGGGTTTTAAAACGTAATGCAAGTATAGTGTTATCTGGAATGATCAAGTGCTCAGAATCCATCAGGAATTCATCCTTTCCCTAGTTAGAATGTTCCAGCACTTAATAGTCTAGGCAGTTGCCTTTTATTTGCTTCTAATTGGAATACCCCTAGGGGTATCTGTGGGCATTGCCTTTCCTCCCTGGGGATGATTTGGTACCATAGGGTGACGTCCCTATATTGATCTCAAATCACCACCCTGGTATGATTTTGGGTATGATACCATATTAAAACCTGTATCTCAAGAGAGAATGACGGTGCTTGGAAATAATGGAGATTAAACTTTCTCAGCTTTTCAGAAGATCCTGAAAATAAAATACTGTGTGTCTTCTAGGTGAGTAATGGCTTCTTCTGATCATCATAAGATCTCTTGCACACACATGCACACACACACACACACACACACACATACACACCATCACATAAAGATGAGAAATGGGCATTTGAGTTTCTAGTGAATATATTCTAGAACCATTATATATGGGGTCTGCAGCAGTGTGTTCAATACAATTCACAGCAGGCAGAGAGGAATGTCAAGAGATTCTACAACTTTGGCAGGGTGTGGGGGGGCAGATACCTCCAACCTCAAGGAGATGAGCAGCTTCCTCCAGCTTTTGAAAACAGGAATGCAGAAAACAGAAAAAGAAGATGGAGAACTTCATAGCCGGCTGTGATAGGCCTATATTTTTAAGATTGCAGCAAGTGTGTGCATGCATGGGCTGTGGTGTCCTGGTTCCATTTTTCTGGTATCTCTGTCCCTGTTGCAGAATCAGCCCCTCAGTCGTTCATAGGTTGGGCAGGATCTGGATGAGAAAATTGTGTTCTATGGTAGTGGTGGGTTTTGATGGTTAAATCCAACTAAAATGGGGCCAGTGCAGTGTGGCTCATCCCCATTGGCTTGCCAGACTGCTAAAGCTATGAGACTGATGAATATTTAGAATGAAAAGAGATGAAATATTTGCTTCTGCATATTTTTTATTTCATGAAGGCCCACTAACTTGCATTGCATGGGCCATTAAAACTCGAAACTTTGTGAATTTAAACTTTTCTAGGAAAGATGTTTATAAATTGGAAAATATCCAAATATGTCCAGTATTAATTATTATAGCCATCATTTTGAAAAAGACATTTGAGCACCACAGGTATAGGAAGGAGGTGATCTCAGAATGAGAGTGCCCATATGCTAAATGAATTTAGCTTTATGAGCACTTCACTAAGGACAAGTGAAAAAGTCTCCACAGACCAGCCCAGGCTAACTGACGTGGGTTTGGGAAGAACTTCGGCAAAAAACAGCTGCTTACTCAGAAGTCAACATGTTTAATGGGGTGGGGTGGTTTCTGAAGTTCCCTTGGATGTCAGCTGTTGGTGACCTTCTCTGATGAGAAAATATGCCATCAGAAATTAGAAACACTGAAATACCTTAAGAATATGTCCTCATGAATGACATTTCTTATCATTTTGACTAAGGCAGGTTAGAAAACTTTCCTATTATCTTATTTAGTTTACAAGGCAATCCCACAATTCTGTGGCCCTTCAGAATCCAGAATGAAATGAAACCTGCTTTTTTGAGAAAAATCATAGTGTATCGTGCTGTTTTCCATAGTTACAAACATGAGATGGCTCAGCAACTTTATCGCAGAAGTTTCTGCATCACAGTGTTTGCATTGAGAGATCTGATTGCTGTTCTATAACCCTTACTCCTCTTGCTACTGTGTAATGTGTAAAGCTTCCCGAAACAAGCCCTGGTTAGGGGGTGCGGGGTGGAAATGAAATAAATACCTTTACCTTAGGGTCACAAAGCAGTTGTGAATGCCTAGGCTAACCCAAGCACCATATACTTATCTTCTAGTTTTCCCTCACTTAGATATAATTGTCCACTTTTTCGTCTCAATTTTGTCTTTGGAAGCAAAACCTGGGGGCAACTAAGTGTCCTATGACCACACTCCAGCTCCATTTCAGTGTTATAAAATTTGTAGCATTTGTTTTCCATAAGAAAGTCTCAATTTGACTTGGTAGTAATCGCATGGAATGGTGCAGCAGGAGCGACTTGAAGGATAGTTTATTTTATAGAGGAGGAAAGAATAGGGAAAGGTCTCGGGGAGGGATTCAAGTTGAAATGCAGATGTCTGAGCAAGGTTATAACAGGACCCAGAAGTGGAAAATTGAAGAAGATGACAGAGTTGAAAGGTACAACAGTATTTCAGATAAAACTTTATGGGTTCCTTCCAGTGCTATGTGGATTGCATTTGGAGAGAAGTCATCAGTTTTGTGTGTAATGTATTCCACAGCCGTTAGGAGATGCCAGATGTGTGTATACACTGTGTTCTTCGGATAGACAGTGCTAATGAGAGCCTGCACATGTTCACTCCCGTATATTTGCAATCAGCTACAGCTTTAGGCGGCCCAGGCCTCATGAGGGCGTCTTCTAGGTTCATCGCAAATGGGTTTCCTCTGTTATGTGTTGTGCTAATAATTTTGGCGAAAGAAGATGCGGCTTAAAACATTTGCTTATTTAAATATTACATGGCATCATTCATAAAAAAGCCTGCTTAGACTTTAGGCTCAGATCTGTGGAAATTCTTTTGTCTTTCGTGATTTAAATCCTTATAGGACATACTGCTTTAGCTTAAAGGAAAATTACAAAGGTCAAGTATCATCAAGTTGACCTTAAAGGAGTAAACAATTAATCTGCAGATCACAGTGTAGTCCTTTCGCTGAACTCATGTTCGTTAGCTTTTGTTTTTGGCCAGCGATACTGAGGCATACAGGCACTTGGGTCTTTGTAATGCTATTTCTTTTCTCCACTTGTGTTAATACAGATATTAAGTCCAATAGTGTCTACTTAGCATAAACAAGAAGATAAAATGATTTCTATGATTGAAATGTTTGTTATTTAGCATTAAGCATCTTCCTACTCCCGTGCGTTTTGCATTTTAATCCACTTGGTGCTTGGTTTGGGGATTGCTAGATTAGTTTTAATCCCCTGTCTAATAGTAGAGTAGTGGTGAGATTTATTACACAGGCAGGGTTTGGTTCTTGGATTTAAGAGGGCTCACGTGCACTCTTCATGCATATTAAATTTGGGAAACTACTGGTTCAGTGTAAGAGGTTGAAGAGACATCTTTTATCTCAGAATGGTCCTCTTTAGGCACACAAAGTACAGACGGCATTTATTGCATTAATGAAAAGAAAATTGATTACAAGTGTTACTCTCTTTGGGGGTCAGACTCATGCTCTCAGAATGCTTTTTTCCCTCTTAAAATGTGCTCCACTATCGTTTCAATGTGTCCTAGATGTTTCCTTTGTTTCTTGGGAGGCTGTCTCCAAGGAAAAGATAAATACTTTATAATGGGTTTTTCCCAAGAAAAATGGAACAGGTTGAGTGGTACCCAACTAGGGAAATAAATATTTTTAGAAACCAGTGAAAAATGGGAGAGTTCATTACTCCCACAGGGCATACTAATTGTCAACTTTTCAGCAAATTGATATACAGATCTGATATTTTGGATTTTTATTATTATTTTAATATTTTCTATGTTTCACATGAGATGAGAAGTGAAATCTTAAGATTCTGGTTAATAGAAAACAGCATCAGGTTACTAGGATCTTGAAATTTTTGTGATTAATGAAAAAAGGTGATGCTGAAACAATTTGTGATAGCTTAGGTTTTCTTTGTCTTCCTAAGTAATTTCATTTTAGGGAAGAAAATGGAATGCATTATGCAGGAAACAATAAATACATCAGTACTGAAAACAACCTGGGTTATTAGGGGGAAAATTAGGTTTTATAGTGACAAGATACCATCCAATATTTTGAATGAATCTTACCTACAGAACTTGAGCTTCCAACTTTCCTATGATCCGGGCAATCCTATTTGGTCTGCTTTTCAATGTTGTTTTTCTTGCTATTAAGGGCCAACCCTCTAAAGCAAGCAATGAGTAGTCTCTAATAAAAACAAAAAGGTACTCAAATGAGAGTAATGCAGTTCAACTTATTTAAGGCCATATTTACAATTTACAAAACAATGTTTCCTTTTTATGATTTGAGAGTTCAAAAGAACCCTTCTGTGTTCTTTATTCTTTTCCCTTCTAACTTTGACTTTTGATTTTGTTTCCAAATTTATATTTTATTCATTAAATTTGGTACCAACTGTGAATGTAAGTACCCCAAAGTTGGTGTAATTGGCTTCCTTGAGGGAAAAGAACAAGGAGACACATTCTCTTAGCATGTTACTAATGCAGTGACTTAAAAACCCACTCAGCATGACTATTAATATATACATTTAGTAATGTAAACAAATGGGCTTGGTAGCAGTTTTACCAAACGTGGACCCCTCGTCCAGCTTTTTAACATCTCGGCATCAGGTGTGAATAAGCTGTTGGATTTGATACTCTCTAAGGTACATTTTGGCTCCAGGATTCTGTTCCTATAGCTAATGTCAGACAGAAATCTACAAACTATTACATTTCAGTTTTGAGAATTCAGCCTGTTGGTCTTAGAATATTTCTTTCATATTGAATAAAACATTAATATGGTGGCTTTTGGGGGTTCATATTTCATCACCATCTAAATATAAACTCTGCAAGAGTAGGGACATTATCTGTCTTGTTCATTTTTGCTTCCCAGAGGATAGGATTTGTTACATGTCATATTCAATAAGTGAATAAATTACTGGATGGATGGATCTGTGGAGATGTCTATGTGTCTTCTGAATAAATGCTCACACAACAATTTCTTGAAGTGGAATAATTCCCCATTTCTGTAGGGGACAACTCCTAACAGTAGCTACCTGAAACTATAGACAGTAACAAGCTTATATTGTTTGCTCCTATATGTGCATATAGAGGTTGAGGTTTAATTTCTCAGTTAGATGCAGTTAAGAAATTAAAGACAGTAGCTAATAAAACAGAATAATTAGAACTATAGAAAAATAAATTGTCATTCACTGTTCATTTCTGAAATTTTCCATTTAATTTTTCAGACCATAGCTGACCATGGGGACTATCAGACTCTCTAGACTTTGAGAATATCTTCCTCTTAAACGTATTGTACTGGCATAGTTCATGACCAGCTGGACTATGCAGAAGAGGTGGATTAAGGAAGGGAGTTTGAAACTGGGGACCAAAATTAGAGTGTAGTATAGTTTCATATTTTATGCTCACATATGTATATATAATATTAATAAATACATTCTGCATATAGAATGCATATGTATAAAGAAAAATATAATGAGTCATTGAGAAAAGGCAGTCAAATTGGACATTAAATATTTTTGAAAGACTAGCTTTAGATAACTACTTCTATTTAAATAAATGCAGTATAAGCATACCACAGGCAAGTATTTGTCAAATGTAAAGTACCTAGGGGTCACCTGGGAATCTCATTAAAATGCACAACCTTACCCAGGGTGAGCTCCAAGATTCTATTTTTCTAACAAATTCCCAAGTGATGCTCAAGTAGCTGGTCTAGAAAGCACATTTTGAATAGCAAGGCTGTAGCGAAACTGCCACATTTTACATTTGCACTTATTAAATGCAGCCGATCCCCAAAACTTCTCATCTTGCAAAACTCTATTCTCACTAACAGTAACTCACTTTTATCTCCCTTCCCACCCCCTCATCCTGTTTTCTAGTTTCTGTTTCAGTGAATTTGATTACTCTAAATAGTGCATAAGTGGAACCACACAGTATTTGTCTTTCTGTGACTGTTTACAAGTTTTTTTTTTCAAGGTATAGAGTGCTTTAGAATTGTCTTCCTTACAAAGGATGAATAATATTGAATGTGTACCACACAATTTGTTTGTCATTCTTTTTGACGTACTGCTTACAATGCGTTGGCACATCTACCTCCTAGCTATGATAAATAATGCTGCTGTAAAGGTGGGTGGCAAATATTTCTTTGAGACACTACTTCAGTTTCTTTGGGTATACCAGAAGTTGAGTTGCGGGATCATATTGTTGTCCTTATTTTTAGTTTTTGAGGACTTGCTTTATTGATTTTCAAAGCAGCCAAACCATTTCACATATTTTTCATTCCAACTAATAATGTACAAGGGTTTTAATGTCACCACCTCCTTCTCAATATTTGTTATTTTTAAATTAGTGTCATCCTGTTAGATGGCAGTAATGTTTCATCATGATTTTGACTTGTATTTCTCTAATAATGATGTTAAACATCTTTGCATGTTTCTTGCCATTTGTGTATCTTTGGAGCAATGTCTGTTTAAGCCGTTTCTTTAATCAGGGTGTGTGTGTGTGTGTGTATGTTTGTGTAAGTGTTATTGTTGAATTGCAGAAATTTTCTCTATATTTTGGCTATTGATCCTTTGCCACAGATATGATTTACAAATATTTCCTTCCATTTAGTTCATTACCTTTTTACTATCTTAATTGTGTCCTTTGACATACAGACATTTGAAATTGTGATGTGATCCATTCATCTGTTTTTCCTATTGTCTGTCTTTTGGTATCATCTTTAATCTTTGGTAAACACAACACTTAGAGGTTTCTCTCTTAAAGTTTTTCCTAAGGGTTTCATAATTTTATATCTTATGTTTGGGACTGTACCTGAAGTCTTGTGCTTGGGGTTTTTCAATGGTATAAGTGTCCAGCTTAATTCCTTTGTATGTAGTTATCTAGTTTTCCCAGCACAATTTACTATAAAGACTTTCTATTTCCCATTAAAAAGGTGTCTCAACTTTGTCAAAAACCATATGATCATGTATGTGAGCGTTGATGTTGGAGCTCTTTATACTATCCCATTACTCTGTATATATGTATTTATTTTATTGCCATACTGCTTTGATTATAGGAGCTTGCTAATATATTTTGAAATCTAGAAGTTTAAGACTACCAGCTTTGCTCTTCTCTTTCAAGATTTTGGCTATTTGGAATTCTTGGGATTCTGAATGAGTTTTAGGATGTGTGTGCCATTCAGAACGTTGTTGTGAGGGCTAGAGAGATAGCTTAGTGGTCTAAAGCACCTGCTTAGGCAAGCTTAGGCAACTGCAGGGACTGTGGTTCGATCCCTGGTACCACAATGCTGCAGTAACCTCACCCCCAAGGCATGCTGAGCTGGCCATAATTTAAAAAAAAGAAAAGAAAGAATGTTGTTGTGAATCGAAAGCTTCCTCAAAGCTTCAAAATGGCTATAATTGTAGAAATAGAAGTCACACAGTTTCCCCTTCCTTTCTTTTTTTTTTTTTTTTTTTGAGACAGGGTCTCGCTATGCAGTTGAGGCTGGCCTTGAGCTCACTTTGGTAGCCCAGGCTGGTCTCGAACTTGCACCGATCCTCATGTCTCAGCCTCCCAAGTGCTGGGATTACAGGTGTGCGCCACCACACCCGGCTTCCCCTTCCTTTCTTTTCTTCTTTTTTGCCCATCTGTGTGTTTTTGAGGACCCGAATCCAGAACGCCACATGTGCTAAGCACAAGATCTACCTATGAACAAAATAATTCTTAAAAAAGATCACTGGGATTTTTGTAGAGGTTGCATTGACTCTGTAGATTTCCTTAGGTGGCCTTGTCATTTTCTGGTCCATGGACACGAGATAGCTTTCCTGTTAGTATGTCTCCTGTCATTTCTTTTAGCAGCATTTTTATTGGTCTCAATGTACTCGCCCTTTGTCTCCTTGATTAAGTTTGTTCCTAAATATTTTGTTCTTTTTGGTGCTGCTGGAAATGGAGTTATTTTTGAACTTTTTTTCAGATTGCTCATTTGTTCATGTGTAGATGTCAAAATGGATTTTTATGAGTTTTCATCTTGCAACTTTCAGTTTATTAGTTTATCACTTCTAGTACTTTGTGTATGCATGTGTTATCTTTAGAGTTTTTTTATTTATCAGCACAGTCATCTGCAAACAGGGATCACTTTATTTGCTTTTCAATTTTGGAGGCTTTTAATTTTTCTTGCCTCATTGGGATGGTCAGGACTTCCAGTTCTGGGCTGGAAGTGGCAAGAGTTGGCATTCTTGTTTTGTTTCTGATCTTAGAGAAACAAACAAACCTTGAGTCTTCAGCACTAACTAGGGTATAAGCTGCTAATAACTTCTCATGTACAGAATTTATTATGTTGTAGTTTCTTTACACTGAAAATTCACTGAGTGTTTTTATCAATAATGGGTGTTACATATTCTTAGATGTTTTTCCGGTGTCGACTGAGGTTGTCGTGCATTTTTCTCTCTCTGTCTGGCTTGATAATGCTTCATATATTCTGCTCCATTTTCTAGTTGTGTACTGTGGGGAATGGGGACAAGTCTGGTAGCAGTCATTCTGTGTGCACTGAATCCTTGCATGATGAACACTTTTAGATGTATTTTTTCCATATTGGTTTACACCTGTTAACATCTTAAGATTTTTATTGATTGATATAGCTAGACACATTTCTATCTTCTTTCTGTTTTCTATTTGCTTTGCTATATTTTTGCTCTTTATTTTCTTTTCCTCTTACTACATTTTTTTGCTGATCTAGTATGTTTCATTGTTACTGTTCATTTCCATAGTTAAATAATATCTAAGTAAAAAAACTGAATCCATTCTTGAACACATCAGGCCTATCAGAACACTTACTGTGTGTTTTGGGAATTATGTACTACATTGTTCAGCAGTTGAGGTCTACTTGTTTGTTTTTAATACCATCAAATATATCATGATTACTATTGTAATTATTTTAATAGATACTATTTATTTGTATAGATATTATACAATCACATTGATTTTATTTGCCTACCTTTATTTCTTTGTCTTAAGCTTCATGTTCTATGTTTCTTTCCTTCTTTTCTTAGGTATAGACATCTTTATGCAAGACTCTCAGTTTTTGTAGATTTATAAATTTACATACTTTATTACTACTATAGAATTTAATTCTAGAGTTAAGGTAAGTAACTTTGTGATTGTTTTTAAACATTATTCTATCTTCTTATATCCACTACAGTTATTCAGAATTCTGTAATAATTCTAATGATTTCCCTGTAAACTTCCTAGAACTTTCTCCCTAGCTTTTCTGAAGATATTCTTCTTGTCTTGGTATTGTAGAATCCCGTCATGGTATCTAGTGTTGAGGCATCTTTATTTTTTCTGGTTTAGAATTTTTATAGTTCTTAACTCATTGGAATCATTGTTTCACTAGTTCTTAAAAATTCACAACTATAATTTCTTCAATTTCCCATTCCTCCATTTTCTCTGACTGCCAGTCCTTTCAGATATATTTTAGAGTCAAGTGTACCCTCCTATTTCCCTCCTGATGCCTCTTTTATCTTCTTTATATCCTTATTTTTTTTAAAGTCTTCATTTATTTATTTGGTGCAGGCTCTCTCCATGCAGCTCAGCCCTGTAGTGATGCTCCTGTCTCAGCCTCTTCAGCGTTGAGATTACAGAGGGATGCTGTGATGCCTGGTTTAGTGGCTGGCTCTGTGCCTGTCTTTAAATTATTAATAATTTCCTCATATGCATTTTCCATGTTATGAATTTTCTCTTCAGCCATAATAAATCAGCTTTATAACCATATCATTAAATGTTTTATTTTAATAGTCATATATTAATGTCAAGAATTCCATTCTTTTTTCTCTCAAATAAATGTGCTAATTTCCAACAACCTTCTGCTACTTTTTTAAAAAATTAATTTTTCCTGTGCTCTTGATATCTTTAGACATGTTGGCTCTTAGAGATTTTGCCTTCTGTACATGAAAAGTTCCAATGTTTACATTCCTTGAGAATCTAATCTCAAAGATTAGATGTTAGATGTGTTTTGCTGTTCCTCTGACTCCCAATCATTGTGTCTTTCTTCTAATATGCTAATTGATCTGCTTATGAGTCCCACCTCTTGCTCTCAAATAGTGAGATTCTTCCAGACTTCAGTTTTCATAGCTTCCTCAGAAAAGATGTCTATGTTTCTGCAGCCACGGGATGTTCTGCAGGACATCGGCCTTGAGTTCTTAGTTTGGTGCAGGATCTCAGTCTCAGCTTCTTTCCTTGCCGTTTCAACTCTGTGTGTGGACAGACAGGTACCAGGTGACATTGCTGTCAGGGAGAGATTTTTTTTCCTCCACACTGTTCTGGTTTTGGTTAAAGGTTTTTGGTGGAGAATGTAAAGTCCTGGCTCCCTGAGACAGTCCCCATGACTTGAGAGATGAATAGAATCCTAAAACTATGCATCATTCAGAACACAGATGTTATGGACCATGGGTTCCTTTCAACTAGCCAGCCACCAAAAAAAGCGCTCATCTAGATTGTTTTTAAATACTATGTTAAAAACTAATTATTGGAAGAATAAAGAGATTCACAAATTTTTATCTTTTCATTTAAGTATTTCTGAATTTCTCTGTATACAGTAATATCTTATTCTAACAATGAAAATAAATGTTCCCACATTTTCAGTCCTTACAATGTTAAATTCATTTTGTTTTCTTATTACACTAAGTAGACCCCTCCCAGTCAGTGATGAACTAGAAACACAGTAGTGGCTCTCTCTGTCTTATTCCTGATGTTTAAGGGAATCCTGTCTGGGTTTTACCATCTCTCTGTGTGATCAAAATATACAGTGAGTGTTTAAAATTTCTTATAATAGAATACTCATTGCTATTAACCTACCTCAGTATAATCCCCTTCACTTCAAGTGCACTTAAAGTATCATTCTTGCAGCATTCTGAAAGACCACTTTTGTGGGTATCTTTAGAAAGTTTGATGAAGAAACAGAGGTGCTGTGGATACATGTGACACCTTTCTGTGTGCAAAATTCTAATCGGAGGCAAAAGTAGGAGGTAGTAAACCCCACATATTCATGAATATAGGGTTTTCCAGGTGTGGTGGTGCATGCCTGTAATCCCAGCACTTGGGAGGCTGAGGCAGGAGGATCGGTGCGAGTTCGAGACCAGCCTGGGCTGGGAAAGTGAGCTCAAGGCCAGCCTGAGCTGCATAGCAAGACCCTGTCTCAAAAAAGACAAAAAAAAAAAAAAAAAGATAGGGTTAAAGAGGAGTAACAAAGTACATTAGTTTATTAAATTTTATTCTGTTTTAGCGAATTGCTCTTTTTTTCCTCATTTACCCTGACCCAAAAGCCTCACATTTCAGCCCTTTGGAATAAGAACCTCATCATCTCTTAGATTCTGGGAGTTTGAGAGACACCGTGTGGGACAACTGTATCATTTCCTTCCCTTCCCTTCATGTCAGTTCTTCACGCTATGAGTCCCTATTTTTCTATCCATGGCTAATTGAATGAAGACAGACATTGGCCTACTTCCTTTTCCAAAAGTTAGGAATTGGAACCCAAACATTGACTCTGTAAGCAGGTGAACCTGAATCCTGAAAATCTGTCATGGCGTGGCAATTTGCACCTTCCTGGGAACTATGGATGGGAGAAGATGGCTCCCATGTGAAGAAGAAGGAACTCATAGAGAAGTTGAAGGGAATGATGGGAAGAAAGGATGCCCACCATTTCTGAACAGCATTTCTCCATCTCAGTCCATTTTCTCAGTGCATTTCCAAGCCTGAAAGTCTTGCAACCTTTGGGTGCCATGAGGCTCCCCCATATCCTAACAAAGACTACCTTTCCTTTGTAAAGACCTTATGGATCTACTGGATTTGGTATTTACTGAATTTTATTTAAATTCCATTTTTATTTGATGTTAGCTACTTTACCTGAGCAAGCCATATAGCTCCTCTAAATTTAAATTTCTTCACCTGTAAAAGAGATAACAATTCCATTTTGCAAAGTTCTTATTAAGATTTCTACTGATAGACAAAGCAGGTGGCTAAAATAGGTTTGCAATAAATACAAGTTGTTACCTATAAATTATTCCCAAGTCCAATATCATATTTGACAACACATCATATTCATTCCTTATCATACTTCGTCTTTAACTTTGTGTTATTATTTGTTAAATGTGCACCCTGCCTTCTCATTAGATGTCATGCCAGCAAGGTAAATCCTAACCTGTTACTTTCTATACTGTACTGCAGGTATGATCCAAGAATTTGGGGACAATAAATATTTATTGGATAGACTAGGTACATTCAGGAGTGTCTTGTTAGGGAAAACCAGAAAAGCCAAAAGTAAACCATTTTTTTTTTTACTTGCCTTTAATTATCACTGTCTTTATAAACTGACCAGTATGCTGGCCCAATACAAACACTGATGTCCTTCATTATAGGAAAGGCTACCCTTATGTGATGATTTCTGGTCTTATGATAGGCACTAAAGGCTCTTTGTTACTTTACTATAAGTTTTAAAATAAAAAAATCTATAATGAAAGCCAACATGCAAAAGAGAAATAAGGAAGGTTTTATGGCTAAGTAGGAGAGAGACCTTGAGCCCCACATCCCATCTTTACCATAGACACCAAGGCACCTTAGGGTTCTTTAGAAAATATTTTGAAAACCATTATTTTGGATTATCTGGAGTAGTATAAGCAACCAATATTTTTTTATGGTTTTTACTGAGTTTAAAAGAAAACAGCAAGACACCATAACCCTTTCCAGAGTGATTATGAAGGTTTTAGAAAGCTTTGGGGTATTGTTGTTAGGCCTTATATAATTGATGGTGTGGGGACTTTTGGCTACTGTTCCAAGCAGGAGTGGTTCTGATGAGGAAGAATGGAAAGTGTGTTGGCTCTCATGTGTTCTGTTTCCTTTTCTTGCTGATCCTCTGACCTCAGGCAACTCTGTCAGTTCACCAGGTTTAACTGTAAGTTGGAACTGATCATCCCCATCTGCGTTGCGGATCTGTGAGCTCAGACGAGACAGAGATAAAATGGCTTGGTGTTCTGAAAAAGTATAGCTATTTACATATGGAATATTTTAAGTAGTAGTGTTAAAGAAATAGAAAATATTTTGTTTCACAGAAATGGAAGCTTAATGTCCCAATCAAGTTGTCGATAAAGTCATTTCTTCTAGGGAATGTGAGGAAGGGTCCTTAGCTTGCAGATAGCTCCCATTTCCCTGTGTCATTTTTTTATATCCTTCTTCTCTTTATAGCTCTGTGTCTAGATTTCTCAATTTTTATAACCCAGTTGCTTTAGGTCAGAGTCTACTGTAATGATTATGTGGGTATAGACTCTATCTTCAAACAAGGTGACATTTTGAGGTCCTAGCAATTAGACAGATTTGGAAATGATAGTGTATTCTAACGGGCAGACAGCAACTGGTACAGTCTAATCGAATATCATAGGACATTCTCTAACTTTACTCCTGGTTCCACCTGCAAAGCTGGGCTGGGAGCAGCACCCTCGCTAGGCTATAATGAATCACACCCCATCTCCATCAGTAATGGCCACGTGGTGAGGAGTTTGGACAGCCATCTTCCTCTGTCATTGTGGTAGTGTTAGAGGATGCAGAGTGAAGTGTCAGGATTTTTGCCACTGCTCAACAGTAACAAGACATCGATGGAGGCCATGTGCAAAATAGATGTTCTCCTTTTAAAGAAAAATACCAGAGGAAGTCTCATGGGAAGTCTTAGTTCACATACCCCGCAGCAACAAGAAGCTCTCTAGGTGTGAAGGGAGACTGATTTTACTCCTATCTGGAAGAAACAAAATGGATCTCCCCTCCCATATTGGAGTGCAGAGGTATCAGAAGAGTGGAATCCACAGTCTTACAAATTGAGAACGCCCAGATATTGATAAAAATATTCGTACTAAGAACAAGGAAGATTTCAACCAAAATGAGTGAAAACTGGACAGTACTGCTGAGCTGATGCAGATAGTAGAATTATCTAATGTAGACTTTAAGGAAGCCATCCTACAAAGCTTCGGTCAGATATATTGTTCAAAGAATTAAAATATAGAGAGTTACAATGAAATAGAATTTCCAGAACAATATACATGCAAAGAACTAAATAAAAATTTTAGAACAGAAAAAGTACAATAATGGAAGAAAGCCTTCCTGGATAGCCCCAATAGAATAGAGAAGAAAGAGTCAGTAAATCTGAGAAGAGAGCCATAGAATGACAGGCTGAACAACAGAAAAAGACTAAAAAACAAAAACAGTTTCAAGGACGAGGGAGACCATCACAAAAGATCAAACATCGAGGTCAGTGAAGTTGCAGAAGGAGAAGAGAATACAGATGGGGCTGAAGGGCTGAAGAAGAATTCAAAGAGCTGGAACCTACCTAAACATTTCCTTTTTTTTTGCATGAAAAGTAAAATTTAATGTTATAAAACATCCAATAAATGTACACGTAAGATAGTAATGGCTCTGTGGAAGAGAAAAAATGGAAATTTATGCCCTGCATATAATTGGTAATCACATGGGGTTATGTGTAGACATTTTTTCTTTTTTTGCAGGACTGGGGTTGAACTGACAACCTTGCACTTGCCAGGCAGGCACTTGTGCCACGGAGCTATCCCTCCGGCTCCCTGATATCTTCTTATAACATCAAAAAATGTTGTATTTGCCAATTTACATAGTTTGAAAAGATGAACACGTAAGCACATGTATAGACACTGACAATAAAATTATAGAAAAACATCTAATTAAAAAAATTTTCACTAGAATAATAGCCGATCCAGCAAATTATTGAAGATAAATGGAAAAAGGACAATAGTTAAGGAACATTCAGTTTAAGAATCGTTACCCACCCCAATTACTAAATGCAAAAAGGAAATAATAACATAAAATTATGGGCCTACCATCATGTAAGAAATACAAGTCACTTCATATGTGGATCAAACATGGTACAAAATAACGGCAATCACTGTGCACTTTCAGAAACAGAATTAAATTCCTCGGCCACTCTTACAGGATGCTAGCAGAGCCATGTGAGCACATGCTGCTAAACATTTCCTAGATTTGGCAAAAGCCAAGAACCTACAGACCCAAGAAGCTGAATGAGTGCTGGGTAAGAGAAACCCAAATAAGTCCACATTGTGGTCTGTCACCAGGAAACTTTTGAAAAATTCAGGAGAAAGGAAGATGCTTGACAGTAGCTAGAGAGGAATGATATATTTATCATGCATAGGAAAACAATTCAAGTGGCAGTATTTTTAATTAGAAATTTTAGAGCCTACAATGAAGTGACATAACATTTTTCAAATTATGAGAGTAAAGAACAGTCACCCAAATTCTATCTCCAGTAAAAAATACTACTTAGGAATGGAGAGGGAAATGGGATATTTTTGTCTTTTTTTCATACAGGGTCTCACTACTGACTCATAGTGATCCTCCTGCTTCTGCCTCCCAAGTGGCGGGATTACAGGCGCACACCACCATCCATGCCAGGACTCCATCACGGGCTCAACATGCTGGAGAACTGGCTGCCACAGCAGGTGGGGACAGGAACGGAACCCTGGCTCCTGCACTTCCCTCAGCAAGCACTTAGTCTGCTGAGCTATACCGCTGGCCCTGAAAATGGGTTATTTTTGGACTAAGAAAGATTAAAGGAATGTATTGCCAATAGATGTATCTAAAGAGATAGCTAAAGAACTTTCTAAACCAAAATTAAATAACAAAAGAAGGGATAGTAGAAACATCAAAAAGAGCAACAGATAGAACAAAAATGTGAGTTTAAGTAGACTTTTCTTTAGTTTCTTGAGTTTTTCTAAGTTTGATTATTGAAGCCACAATTTACAACACTGTCCAATATTTCTCAAAGTATGTGGTATATATAATTTTTAAAAGAACAATTTAGGTGGACAAAAAGATGTAGAGTGATGAAAGATTTCTAACCTTCACTTAAACTGGTAAAATGTCACTACGAATAGACAATGGTACATTATTCCGATTGTAAATTCCTAGGTCATAATGTGACAAAGCTATATAAAGAGAAATACTCCACAAAACAAAGCAAAACTGAAGTAAAGCATAGATACATGAATTGCTCACCAGATTTAAAATTTGTTAAAGTTGCTTCCAGGAAGTTAGGTAAAAGAAATTATAAACACAGAAAAATAACCCAAGGAAAACAGAAAGTAAAAGTAAAATATCATACGAAGTTCAAACATAGTAATAATTACATTAAGTGTGAACAGTTTAAAAATACCAGTAAAAAGACAGAGATCAGCAGTCAATTTACTTACTTACTTATTTCCAGAACCTGGAGTCAAACTCAGAACCTTGCCCTCCCTGACCCTTAGCAGAGTCAATTTAGAAGAGTCAATTTAGAAGAATCAATGTATTCCTAAAATATGTTATAAAACATGAACATTCAAATACGAAGTAGGTAAATTAAAAACAAAAGGATGGAAAAAATTATACTTTTCAAAACAGATACCAGGAATGGCTGAATTAATATCAGATAAAGGAGGCTGTGGGACAAATAAAATAAACATCCAGAAAGTCACAGTACACAGTGATGAAAAGACTGGACCACCAACAAGACACAGTGATCTTAAATGTGCACGTTCTTAACAACGTAACTGCAACATGGGCATGTGAAGCAAATATGCATAGGGTTGAAGGGAGAAATAGATATATGCACAGTTCATTGGAGAACTCATCATCATTTTTTCAAAAATAGAACAGAAACAAAATAAAACAATAGAAGATCAACAAAGATGTACAAGAATACCCAACATGGTCAAACCAACAGTGTCTAATTGATATTAATATTATAGAGAACACTCATTTTCTTCAAGAGCCCACAGAATACATGCCAAAGTAGAATATGTTCTGGATTATAAAACAAATCTTAACACGTGAAAATGAATAGAAATCATAGCATGTGCTCTTTAATCACAATGATAGTAAACTTGAAGTCAGTTACAAAAAGATAATGGGAAATTCTCCAAACATTTGGAATCTCACTTAAAATTATTCTAAATTTCTTTGGATAGCAAGATTGTCAAGGGAAAGGAAAACTTACATAGAAATGGATTAAAAGGTATAGTGTACCACCTATGGCACATAGGTAAGGCAATTTTGAGAGGAAAAGTTATAGCACTAAATACTTGTGTTAGAAGAGGGAGAATCTCACATCAATAATCTGAGCTCCCACCTTAATGAATGAGAGAAAGAAGATCAGAATAAACCCAAAGTAAGCAGAAGGAAGGAAATAATAAAGATATGAGCAGAAATCAATGGAATAAAAAGCAGTAAAGTAGAGAAAAATCAATAAAACAAAAAGCTGCTTCATTGAAAAGATCAATAACATTGACAAACTTCTAGCATGACTGACAAAGGAAAGAAAGAGAGAATACACAAATTACTAATATCAGGAACAAAGTGGGGGGCATGAGCAGACCCCACAGATATCAAAAGGGTAATAAGAAAAGTACTATAAATAACTTCCTACATATAAATTTGACAATATAGTGTTAAAACTCATCATTAAATAGATAATGTGAATAATCCTTTAACTCTAAAGAAAATTGAATTTATAATTAAAAAGCCTCTGACAAAGAAATCTCCAGGTCCTGATGATCTCACTGCATAATTTTACCAAATATTTGAAGAATTAACTCCAATTCTGTATAAACTCTTAAAAAAAGAGGAAAGAGTGCTTGACAATATTGTCAATTCATTCAATGAAAGCACAATTGTCTATATCAAAGACATTACAAAAATTAAAGAGCAGTATCTTTCATACATGGAAACATACCTAATATTAAGTAAATTTAGCAATATGTAAAAGAAGCATAAATATAATGATGAAAGTCATTCCAGGGATACAAGACTAATTTAACATTGAAAAATGAATCTAATCTGCAATTCCAGTAATTTAAAGAAGAAAAATCATGATTTATCACTCAATGTAGAAAAATAATTTTATCAACTCTAGTACCCACTCATTGTATGAGGAGTCCAGTCATAAATGAGCAGAGCTTCTTCAATTTGGTAAAGGTGCATCCTCCAGAAAGCCCCAGCTAGTATTGTACCTGATCGAGAAAGTCTGAATACTTTTCATTTATGGTCAGAAATAAGGCACATATGCTCAT
The DNA here is from genome assembly GCA_004027025.1 of Myocastor coypus. Classification (NCBI taxonomy): domain Eukaryota; kingdom Metazoa; phylum Chordata; class Mammalia; order Rodentia; family Myocastoridae; genus Myocastor; species Myocastor coypus. The sequence continues at coordinate 12,055 of PVJA010006893.1, read as the reverse complement.
ACTTGTTTCTGCTATTGATTCATGGGGGAAATAACTACAGAGTAGAAAATAAAAGGCAAATAAATCAGAAAAAAAGAAGGAAAACTTTTCCCATTTACTAGGGCATGATTTTCTAAATCTTTTAGCAGTCAGAATAGTAAGATCTCTGGATATAAGATAGACATACAAAATCAACTGTATATTTTTATATATTAACAATGAACACATAGTAACTGCTGTGTTAGGTAAAATACCATTAAGATAAGGAAAGGATAAGCCACAGACAGATACTCCAAATATAGGAAGAACTCCTCAAACTCCATAGTAAGATGGAATGTCAGGGAGATAGCTCAGTGGAATAAGTGCTTGTCTGATAAGCACAAGATCCTGAGTTCAATCCCCGGTACTACCAAAAAAAAAAAAAAAAAAAAAAAAAAAAAAAAAAAAAAAAAAAAAAAAAAAAAAAAAAAAAAAAAAAGACAGATGACTCAATTCATGATGGGTAAAAAGATTTTAAGATACCTCACCAAAAGATGGACACAGATGTAAAACAATCACATGAGGAGATGCTCAACATTATTTGGGCAAGTCATTGGAGAACTGCAGATTCAAACATGAGCTGCTACTATACATTATTAGAATGATTAAAAATTAAAACACTCAGACCACCAAATGCTGGTATGGGTAGATAACAATAGGAGCTTTCATTCACTTCTGGTGGAAATGTAAAAGGGCAGTGTGAAACCAGTTGGCACTTCCTTATAAAACTAGACGTCATTCTTCATGGGATCCAGTGGCTATACTGCGTGATATTTACCCAAATGAGTTGAAAACTTACATTCACTGAAAACCCTGCATGTGAATGTTTATAGAAGCTTTATTCATAGTTGCCCAAACTGGGAAGTTACCAAAATTAACAAGTGAATGGATCAACCAACTGTAATTCATCCAAACAATGGAATGCTGTTCAGTAATAATTTAATTTTCTTTTTTTTTTACTTTTGTGAAGTGTCTGTTAATTTGATTTTTTTGTTTCAATTTTTTATTGTTTAAATTTAACAATGGTTATATTACATATTTTCATCATCAGATCAGTTTAGATTAATACATATAGGTATATAAGATTGATCAAACAATTAAACATTAACCTTTCTAAATCCACATTCCTTTTTTTTTTTCTTTTCCCCTTTCTTTTCTTTGAAAGTTGACATATTGCATATTGTCCTCACAATCATTCTACAGAGTACAGTGTGTGGGCATGACCCACCTCCCTATTGATGTTGCTTAGAAAAATAAAAAAAAAAAAAAGGAAAAGAATATACTTCTCTTTTAAAAAGAAGCTGTCAAGCTATTAAAATTGACGGAACCTGAATACATATTGCTATGTGACACAAACTAATTTAGAAAGATTAGCATTGAATGAGCTCAGTTATGTGATGTTCTGGACAAAGCAAAGCCACGAAACAGTTAAAAAAGAAATGGTTTGCAGGAGTTTGGGGAGGCAGGGAGAAATGAGAGGGTGGTACAGAGGGGGTTTGGCAACCCTGAAACTGTGCTGGTGATACTGTGATGGAGCATCCATTGGTCAGAAACCCACAGAACGTAGAACACGAGTAGTGAGCTATAAGGTCAACCCTGAACTCTAAATCATAATGACGAATTAGCTGAGTCTCACTGTAACACGGCACAATATGAATATGGTAGGGTTAATCAATCAAGGTGTTCATACAGAAACTGCAAAGGAAGGATGGGAGGCATGCGCAGGAGCACTCTACTTTCTGCTCACCTTTTTTTTTTTTTTTTTTTTTGCCATACCAGGGATCAAACTCGGAACCTTGCACTTGCCAGGTAGATACTCACGCTGCTGAGCTATATTCCCAGTCCTCTGTTTAATTTTTGTGTGGTGGTCAATTGACCAAAATAATTTATAATTTATGAAAATTAAAATATAGATAGGCATCTAACAGTATATACTCAGAACTTGTAGGATTAAAACTGTAAAATGCTAATGAAGGAAATTAAAGAAATCTGAAATAATAAAAATGTCATCCCTTAGTGTGATAGATAGGTTTAATGCAATTCCTATGAAGACCCTAACAGGATTTTTCTTAATAAAAATGAATATTCAGAAGTGCATTTGAAAAGACAAAGAAATTAAATGACACACAATTTTGAAAAAAAGAAAAGGAAAAAAATTTCAGAATTGTCAGACCACCCAATTTTAATACACATACAAAAGTGACATAGAATCACTCATTTACACTGCAACAGTGTTAAGTTCTTGGATCTGATATTGTGTTAAACTGTCATTATGCAAGATACAACCACTAGAAAAAAAGATACAACAATTAGAGAAACTCGGTGAAGTGTAGTTGGCACTACTCTACTACCTGTGAGGCTGCCCATGAACCCATAAATACTTCAAAAATATCAATTGACTTTTTAAAAAATTTTATCAATTTTAATAAGAAATGACAATGACACAGTTTCAAAACAAGGAGGGCAGTCACAATAATTAATACAGTGAATATGGTCTTTATAGTAGTTTTGTTCAGAGTACAAGATTCAGATATGATAACTTTTCTAGATGCTATTAGTACAACTATTTCTTCTCATTGAGCTAAGAGAAAGTAGTTGTATGTATAGTCCAATAGTCCAATAGTCCATAATAGTAGTGGGTTATCAGCAGAGCTGCCAATGTCGGAAGCTGTTGACTTTGAACTTTTTACAGTTCAGCATATTAACATGGCTTTGCTTTTTATACCTCATGGTTAAACTTTTCTGTTGGATGGTTAAGACTACAATAAAGCAAGACCTATATAACAAAAAAATGTAACTTTTGCATCTGACAAAGTCAGTCCAATCCCCTCAGGATTTACCTTGAAACCATGTACAGTGTTTTCTAGAACTTTTGTCAGTCAGCCATCTGGATGAGTCATGGCCATTGCTTGAACGATTTGCTCTCTGTGAAAGCCTGAGAGAATGTTTTCTCTCTAGGTGACTCTCCTTAGGCTCACTATACATCATTGATTCCTTTCCTCTCTGTCCCCATAATCTCTTTGAACAGAAAATTTGGGTCACCACTGAGCTATAGGATGTTACAGTCCAGATTCTCTTATGTCCTGAGTCCTCACTGACCTAGAGGGGCTAGGGCCTAAATACTGACTTTTTAAAAAGGTGATAAGCATATTTATGGCATTGGTTGTGCTGATGGTTTTATAGGTTGTTGCTTCCTGCCAACCACGGCAAGTTAAATATGTTAAGTATATACACCTATATGCATGGCAATCAATTATAAGTTTAATGAAAAAAATCTCAAGCATGCTATAATCTGTTAGTCCTTTGATGATTTGTGTTTGACCCCCCTTCTTTCATGCTTTACTCTGTTTTATGTATAGTAGAAGCACCCAACTTTGTAAGGTACCAGTTCCAAATTCCTTTTGTCATTTGGCTTCTGGGTATGTGACACCAGTTGGCCCTGAGAGATACTGGGATACAGATGATGTGGAGAAACTTTTTTTTTTTTTTTTTTTTTTTTTTTTTTTTTTTTTTTTTTTTCTGATTTCCACCTTCCACTGACATCTTAATGGAAGCTTAGGAACCTAGAAAAGACCAGGCAGCTAGATAAGGGAACATTTCTCAACAGGTCTGAACAGGGCCAGTGGAGCAGGCCTTGGCAGTGCCAGCTTTCATCACAAAGCTCTCATTGGCACAGGTCTGCATCTCAGCCTTCTCCTGTCCTGCTGGGCTCTCGTTGCTCAGCCATCTCCGCGTTCCAGCCCTGTGGGTGGTAGCTGCTTTCTCTGGTCAGTTACTGACCTCAGGTCCCTGCACCTTTTACTGTTCCACTCGTACAACCCATCTCCTGTATTATTCAAGTCTTCTGTTCCAATGGAGTCCAAATGGATCTGGCTACTTTCAAGGTAGAGGCTGGAGGGCCACTTGAGTCCAGGAGTTTCAGTCTAGTCTGGTCTAGTCTGTCATGTACAAAGAGAAATGTTTTCCTTGAAATTCTTAAGGTAATTGTATATTTTTCTTGACCCTGACTAATATATCACTACTAGGTGCAACAGAGCTAGTGCTTTATTGGAGTTGTTCCACAGTGCAAAGGCAATGTAAACTGGGCCACCATTTCTAGAAGTTTCCTTTTCAATGAACCTTCAGGGGTGACACAAATCATGGGTTGTGTTGTGCACGAAGCATAGCTAAAATTTGGTTCTGAGATCCCTGGACTGTTCATGGGAACGATGGTGACTGCAGGAGACTGAATGACTAGAGAGGAGGAAGCATCAGTCTTTGGTCTGCTTCTTGCCAGCTGTCCACCATCTTTCTTTTCCCTATGAATATCATCTCAGCTCTGTTTTGTAACTTGGAGCATAGCATTTCCTTTGTGTAGGGGCAATTGAGTCCTAGCATTCGGGCAGCCAGTTTGGTGACATGGATCTGGGATAGACAAGTGCCAAGCACTTAGTACCCCCTCCGTAGAACCCTGAATTAGCCTCTTCTTCAACCTACATCTTCAAAAGTTGGCAAAGATGAAGAACAACAGGAACTTTGTTAGAGAGAGTGCCATGAGGCCAGGATTGGGTCTACTCAGTGAAGTTCAACTCCCATACTTGTAACTAGGTATACAGTAAAGAGAGCCCTGCATATGAGGCTGGATCATAGTGGCATCATCTGTTATAGCTTCAAACAAGAAACAATTGAAATGTCCAGCAACAGTAGAATGGATTAATAAAGACAGCTATATTTGTTGAATGGAATACTATACTACAATATAAAAGAACCCATGTGGCTCATGTAACAAAATGCTTGAGTGTTATATTGGACTAATGAAAAATAAACACTTAAGAATCTGAAGTCTTTGAGGTATAAAATATGCAGAATGAAATAACTTGTTGGGATTAGCACACAGTTATGGAAACAGTGTGAAAAAAAATACCCTGGGAGTATGGCTTCCTCAAAAGTCAGTGAAGTACTATCTCTTACAGTGTTGCAAATAGGAAAGAGCCCAGGGAAGGATCAGATAGACACAGTGAGGGAAGTGGGGCCCATTTCTATGGAGATGGCAGAGTCTGCTTACGAATCTGCTTGGAGGCATACATGGGTATGTGCTTCAATTATCTTCTTTCCAAACATATATGAGTGCTTCACACCATTCTATATATGTAATATATTTCCCAGTTTAAAAATAGGACTCTAGGGGCCCAGCAGGATGGCTCAGTGGTCTAAAACGCCTGCTTGGGAAAGCTTGGGCGGCTTCAGGGACCGCGGTTAGATCCCCGGCACCACATGCTGCGCCAGCCCTGCCCTCAGGGTGGGCTGAGTCAGCCATAAAAATGAATGAATAAACAAATAAGGGTTCTGAAACAAGAAAAATAAATAAATAAAAAATAAGATTATTTAAAAAAAATAGGACTCTACTTCATACATTTGTGTCTCTCTTGCAGTATCAACTGTAGAAACTGCAGAAAGCTGAAGGTGAACATAGAAGCTCCCAAGTTGTTTTTCTTTTCAAAAGTGACTCTCAAGAGTTGCTTTTCTCATAAAGAAGACAGGTTTTTAGGTTTCTTCCTGTGCATGCCAATATTGGCATACATTGCCACTATTGCTGAAAGTCCAATGAGAGTGACATGGTGTCGGCACAGTGCTTATAGTCAAGACTCAGAAGGGCTCAGGCCAGAGTCGAACGTTTTCTTGGTCGTCGGTGGCTCAGCGGTGCTGGCCTCTGCATCTGGGACCTGGTTTGTTGCTCTCCTGGAAAACCCTAACCGTGATTGTAACAGATCGCCCAAGCGCCTCGGAACGTACCGTGGTGTTCACCCTTCCATTCATAACCTGCAGAGGAACTCCATCTTGTCACTTAAACACCCGTGCTCTCCTTTGGGGAGCAAAATTTCCACTTAAAAAAGCAAAAGCAACACAACAGCAATTATGTAAATTGGATGGAAGAAAACCAGTAGGGTCCTGTTTGAGGTAATTTTCCCCATAATGAGTGTTGGGGGAAGGAGGAGAATGGGAAGGAGAAAGGTTAAAAATTGGAAACTGCGTATGTGTATGTAATAAGCTCGTGCAGAAAGCAGATGCGCATTGTGGAAGTCATGTATAGAGGCAATAATCTGTGACAGAAAGATTTACATAATATTCTTTCAGGGCAAGTTCCCCATTTGAAAAAGATGGCAAAATGCAGACAGCATGGCTGGCTGTAATGAATCTAAATCAGGTAAATAATTTGCACTCTCAGATTATGCCCCCCTCCCGGCCCCGCATCCACACTCGTTTAATGGATCTATTACAGCTTAGAGGGTGGAGAGAACCGAAGTTGCCCAGCCACGTCTGTGCGGCGTCCAGGAGCATGCGTACCTGCAAAGGCAGGTGGCGCCGGCAGGAATGGACAGTTTGCATCTTGAAGCCCATGGTTAAAAATGGGTGCATTTATGACTGGAGGAAAAAATCTGCTTAAGTCATGATGGGATGCTGTTGTAAACCCTCTTCAGAAAACGATCCTGGATGGTTCTAGGTTTAAAAGGATGCTGCATCCTGCCTGCAGCCAGTCCATACTGCAAGATGAATTTTCCATAAAACAGATCAGCACTGCTACCTTCCCTGTCTTTTGCAGCAGTGTGTTTTTGCTAAGTCCTGGGATACCTCCTAGTCAAAGAAGGCAACAGGCAGGAGATGCTCTATGTCCCAGGGGATGTCATCCCCCAAGGGAAGAGGAAGGATGTACAACTGCTTTTCTTTAAATGTGATGGCGATTCTTACCTTTCGAGCTCCTGTTCATAAACACCTCTCTGGAATTCTGTCCTTCTTGCATTAGTAGAACTTGAAGTACTTTCTTCTGTGGGTGTAAGATGGTACTGTCTTTTGTGTGTGTCTGCAGCTGGCCCGAGGAGGCTAATATATCTGACCCCAGCAGCCCCTGCTCCCAGATTTAGGGTTTCTAACTTTTTACTATGCAGTAGCCATGAGCGGTTACAAAGTGCTGACTTGGACACTTACTACCCTGTCCTGGTGACACGCATTCCAGTCGCTCTGCAGTTTTCAATTAATGCTTGGTGTGATGCTTAACTACAGCTGGAAGAACTGCCTGTAATTATACAAAAAATTTAAAATATTATTTCACATTTTTAAAAACCTCTTTAAGACGTTTTCTTCCTTTGAGTGTGGTACATGAAAGCTATTAGCCCTGGATATATGTGACATTTTTAAAGCTATGCACCAACTATAGAAAAAGAAGAAAATCATAGAATGTATTCCATATCCTAGGGTCTCTCTCTCTCTCTCTCTCTCTCTCTCTCTGAGTATGTCAGTTGCTGAGGCACATTCCTATTTTAATGCAAGTGCGCATCAGATTTTACTACTCATTTTTCATTAAATGAATATACTGAGTTTTTAAAGGAGATATTTGTATGTACGAACACGCACGCATGCATGTGCGCACGCGCACACACACAGCAAAGCAAGGCTCTGTCTCTCCAGGATAGGCTATTACTTGGCCCTGCTCGGAAGAAAAGGCTTTCTCAGTGGGATTACATCCCCTCTCATAACCTATCAGTTGTCTGATCAGAAATTCATAACACAGCCTGGCTATTGCTCAGCTTGGCCAGGGCTGCAGGACTGAATTTAAATAGGCAAATGCCAGACTTGGGCGTGGCCACGTTTCCTGATGCTCTCAATCTTTCATCGTCTCCTGTCCTCCTCCTAATCAAATTTTCTCCCTCTGTCTGTCTCTCGCTCTCCCCTTCTGTTTCTCTCCCTACCTCCCCACACCACCATTTTCTCTGAGGCAGAAGCTAACATGATGGGGAGTTAGCAGGAGATGGGGGATGGATGGGGGTGGAGAGGCAGGCACAGCTCGAGGAGGCGGAGGGCGGGAGAGAGCGAGAAGGAAGGAAATTGTAAATTGTTGCTGTCATATCCTTCCTGGGACAGTAAAACCTGGTGGCTTTTTTTTCCTTTTCTTTTCCTTTTTGTATTTAAAGGGAAATATTTCAAGATAAATTACTTAGCAGGTATCTCCTCTCAACCTGGAAGATGTTTATGTATATAAAGTTTGCAGCATGTCCTATATTACAACCCTTGTTTCATGAGCCTGAGAATGAAGAAAACGCCCTCCGTTGTGTTCCTTTCCTTCTTGGCTTCCGTGCTTCCCACAGTTCCCTCCGCAGGGTGTCAATCCTACAGTGTCCTCACCTGATGGCATTTAACTTCGGGCTGATAAAGGAGTAATTCAGAATCTTTCTTTCCACTCTTTTTTTTCCCCCATCTTCTTCCACCCCAGTAAATATAAATCAGATTTACCTAAGCCCAAAAGCTATAGTGGGAGAAAAATCTGTTTAATTGATACCACCTGAAGACGACATTGAAGGTTGCAGGGTTTTGTGGTGAGGCAGATGGGTGAATGTTAATCATGCAGTTTGGGCTTTGCTGCACATGATAAAAAAGTGAAAATCACTATGCAGACACTGCCTACTGCCCCACCTCTCCTAAGAAAGGTAGTAAAAGTTATTCAACTTTATGTCAGATTGCTGCGTTTTAAAAGATTTGTACTCTACCCTCCCCGGTGTCTTTTCATCTGGCTAGAAAGTCGGTCTTGAATTAAGTTTTCCTTTTCAAACTAAGGTTTTGTGTTTAAATTTCTGTCCCTGTGGCCTCTTCTAGACAATTTTCATATTTTCTTCTTTTTTGTGTGTGTTTAGTACAGGGTCTACAGGGTCTCACTACACAGATCAGAATCATAGTGATTCTGCTGTTTTAAGCCTCCCAAGAGCTGGGATTATAGGCACATGATACCACACCCAGTCTCAAATGCCATCTCAGTATGTCCTGGAGGTGGGGCTGGCACGGTGTTCCAAGGATTGAACCCTGGCTCCTACATCTGCTTAATCCGCTGAGTATCTGGCTAGCCTGACAATTTTAACATTTCCATCAGTAATGCTTAGCTAAAAAAAAAGACTTCCATGTATGTATGTATGTATGTATGTATGTATGTATTTATTTATTTGTCTTTTTGAGACAGGGTCTCGTTATGCAGTTCAGCCTGGCTTTGAGCTCACTTTTGTAGTCTAGGCTGGTCTTGAACTCACACTGATCTTCCTGCCTCAGCCTCGCAAGTGCTGGGATTACAGGTGTGCACCACCATGCCTGGCTCTATGTATTGATATTTTAGAATTCATCATCAATTTACTGGTATTTAACTTTATTCCATAGGGCAAACTCCAAATAAATTTTGTCCACATGGGTAAAAAATAGGCTATGAAAGCCGCTACGTAATGTTTAGAAAATACCCTGGCTTTAACAAGGATGAGACTGCCATATAATGTTCTGACTTTGAACAGGAAAAGGCCAATATTTGATGTCACAAAATGTTACTGCATCCATGAAGTGAATATTTCCATCTCTTTTCAGGATAGGGGGTTGAAAGTTGATCAGCACACATGGTGAGGGATTTGCTGACCAGCAGCAAAAGAATCTGAGAAGCTGGTGCACTTGTCCCATCAATATTGCCATGCTAGGGCTTGCAGAATTTACTTTGAAATCCTTCCATTTCAGATGTCTCCACTGGCTCATAGGAATTCAACTCATGGAGAATTCAAACAGTACTGTACTTGGTCCAGTGGAGATTGGGAAAAATAAGATTCAGCCACACCATTAAGGGTTCAGTGAAGTCTCTCCCCTACTGAATTTTGCCTTGATGCATAAGGAATCCTTTAAAATAACTTACTATAGGGTCAGGGAGATAGCTCAGGGGCCTAAGTTCCTGCCTGGCAAATGCAAGGCCCTGAGTTTGATCCCTGGTACCAAAAAGCAAAGCAACAACAAAAACAAATTAGTATATTTTGGCAATACATAATGAAAATTAAAGTTCAAAATAAAAGGAAAAAAGGTATCTTTCTGCCTATTGTCTACGGTACTTCTCCATCATTCTAGGTATGAGGAGTCCCAAGAGTTTACTTTTTTTTTTTTTTTTAGAAGAGCATAAGTACACATTTCACATAGGTCAGGGAATTATTTTGAGTTATCATTCACATGCAATATAATTAATGTTCAGAACTCAGTAGACTCTGGCATCTTCAGAGGGCTGTGCAACCATTGCATTTAGTTCAGGGATAGTTTCATCTCCCTATAGATAGAAGTCCTGCACCTGGTGCAGTCACTGCCCATTTCCCTCCCACCTCTCCCCTAAGCCCTAGGCAACCACAGTCTTACTCTGCTTATAGATTTGCTGGGTCTGGACATTTCCTATAATGGGAATCATACAGTATGTGGTGCTTCTTGGCAGGTAGCAGTGCTTCCAAACATCCAGTGATGAGACTGACCTCTTTGGGAGTCCAGAAAGGTATACACACACACACACACACACACACACACACACACACACATACACACACACAGGTTGTGAGAGAAGTGTTGGGTGACTATTGCATATCCATATAGGGGCACCACTCATTCAGTAGAAATACTCTTCATGTACATGCAGTGCCAAGAAATGAGAAGGTGCCTTGAGGGTACCCCACGGGATTCTGCTCTTTCCTGTCCTAGAAGCTTTGTCGACCTTCAGCGGGGTATTTATTGTCCTGCTTTGTGCATTTTGGTAAGGGAAATGGTCAGTCTACCTCTTGCCATACCAAACAACAAATATTTACTATTGTGCTTCCCTTCAGTAATTGCTGAGATTTATAGTTAAATCTTATATTTGTGACCATAGTCCTTTAGCCCAAAATAAATTATCTGAGGTCCAAAAGAAGTAAAAAAAAATCTTAAATATATATTTTATAGCTCAGCTATTTTGCTATGTACTTCACCCCTTCGATAAATCGAGTAAAGACAGAGATCACGGACACAACTGTTGCTAGTGTCTTAGTGGATAGAAAGTGGATAGACACAGGGATAAATGAAAACAATTAACAAATAAGCAAAAGCCATAGGCAGAATGGCAAAAGTGGCTTTCGGAAACCAGGGCCCTGCCTCTTTGCCAAATCCCGTTGGTTACCTTTGCTTGCTCTTGGTTTGTACACATCATTTCCCTCTCTGGTTTCCTGTAAACTGGATACATCAGGTAGTTTGTCTTTGTCTGCTCAAGTGTGGTACATATCCAAACCTATTTCCTGAAACTCTAAATATTGTGTTTTCAGACCAGAATATGCCAGCAGCCACATACCAGCCTGACACCTCCCATGGACCTCCCGTGCCATCCCAGACACCTGTATCTGTAGCCATCCCGGGTACCCTTCTTAAGCTTCTTCTGCACGTCCTTTAGCTTCCCACTTCTGACTCCCTGGCATTCTGGGCTTGCCAAAAATCTGGCTGGAGGACAGCGCAGGCTGACAAATGACTGCTTCCTCTATGGTTTTCAGCTGAGGGCAGTCAGGACCCTTTGAAACCCATCAGATGCTCTCAATTTGTAGGGAAAACTAGCCAGGTAACTCACGTTGTTTTTCAATGGCACTTTCCTATTTGGTTTCTTTTCCATATTTCGTCCTCCCTGCTTTGGTTTTCTTTTGCACATTTTTTTCCTTACCCTGGGAATATTATTTTTATTTTAAGAGCAACAGAATTTGTTGGGAAACCAATTTTATGCACACAGTGAATCTTTATCTCCATATGATTATAAGCAAGAAATACTAGGGAACACATGGGATAGAAAGCATAGTAAATTTATTTCACCTTCCCAGCTATAAGCCAGGATCTAATTCTGCATAGGGATTGATTAGAAAGAAATACTGAGCTTTACGGCTCTTTGGCAGGGGTGGGCTTCTACGTGGGGTACCAAGCTGGCCCTCAGACATCCCCATGGCCCCATTCATTGCCTCGGTTGTGTAACTTAGGATCTGCCAGGGAGTAGCCTCAGCCTGTGGTCAAGCCCGGCTCCCTGGACATTAAAAGGAACTGGTCGTTTGAGGACAACCTCATGAAGGATTTCTTATACCAAAGTGAACCCAAATCGGGCTTTCCCTATCCTCTTTTTATATAGTATCGAGGAGGAAATGAAAAGTCAAACCTGGAAGAAGGAAGAAATGCATGTGTGTGACAGGAGGCAGATATGCAGCTTAAAGTGGCTCTGAGGGAAGTA
>PVJA010006892.1:0-71093 GCA_004027025.1 Myocastor coypus | reverse complement strand
GGGGAGGAATGGGAGGGGAGGGGAGGGGAGGGGAAGAAGGGGCAGCTCTGGAGATCTGAGAAGAAAGTAGCACTGAAGTACTGGTCAGGAGAGCAGGAGTGTCTTGGCCAGGGTTTTACTTAAAGGAACAGAGCAGATATAATATAAGGAATGGATATTAACACAAAATATACAATCTATAAGGAATTATAAGATTGGCTTACAATAGTCAGCCACAGAGTCAGAGGAGAAAGCATGCAGAGGGCGTCTGCATGCTCCAGACTGAAGAATTCAGTCCTGAGGTCTGAACTCCACTGCAGCACTCCGTGTAAGTCTCTATCCATAGGGTGATGGGTCTGCACTGGAAGACTGAAGTATCTGTAATGGACACTGAAGAGTCTGCGACGGATGGCGAAAGATCCAAGCTGGAGGCTGAAGATTCTGCGCTGCAAGCCAGACGATGAAGTCCAGGCTGAATGCTTAGACAGAAGCTTCTCTGATGAAGTCTTGACTCCTTCCTCAGCCCTTTAAAAGTCTCTTTGTGCTCAGTCATTCTGATGTGGACCCATTGTGCCCTAGGGTGGAACCAATCATGCTCCAGGATGGGCCCTCTATCCGCTCTAGGGAGAGAGCCAATCATATCCTAGGCAGGCCCTAGTCACGCTCCAGGGAGGAACCAATTGTACCACAGGGCGGGGCTCCCACCAGCAGCGAACCGGCTGCTCACTCATCCAGCCAAGTTGACACAATGTATCAACCACTACAAGGAGAATCCCTGGAGGGTGTCTAAGCCGGACAATGGATAGAGAGGGAGCAGCTGAGACACCTGTGCAGGTGAGACCTAGGCAGCCGGTGGATGTGCCCTTGGTCCGATATTCTTCCCCTACTGAATCACAGGGTTGGGGTGACTACGTGCAGGAAAGATTGCCACGTTGGACCCCACAGGAGGAAGGAGGCCAGGATGCGAGCCCAGGAGGTGGAACATTCTGCCAAGTTCTTGGAAGAGGCTGGGCTGCTTTGTCGTGCCACCCCACCCTGAGCACACCCAGGTCCTACCTGGAAGGGCGACCCACCCACAAGGGCCTGGAAATGGCCCTGGCTAGCTCTGGGCATAGGAGGGAGAATGCGCATTTTTCCTGCCAAAGCAGAGTTCAAGTCCCCTGCTGGCCCTCACCCACACCCCAGGTGTGGCTGTGCAGCTGGAGCTTGGGTGGGGTGGGTGTGCCCAGGGTCTTCTTGGTGCCGCTGCAAGCCTCCCGCATTACAGTCCGCAGCCTGCCAGCCCCAGCATTCAGCTGACAGCCTGAGCGTCTCTGCCCCCAGAGGCCCTTGTGGCCTGAGGTCCCTGAAGATTCTCAAAGACCGCCTAGAAGAGATGCTGCCTGGGGCTTCTTGTGGCAGCGCTGGGCTCCTGGCTTCTCACTGCGCCGTTTGTGGCCATAAGTATGTGACATGAAGGACACTGAAAGACACCTTGGCCCTATCCGACGCGCCCGTTTGGTCCTACTGCAGGTTCAGTAATTTTCACATTTTTTTTAGCTATAAAAGTGCAGTGATAAAATAAATCCAAATAGAGAACCTCTGACTGGAGAAGGGTAGGTGTCGGGAACCAGAGCCCTTACCTCCCGGCCCTGCCTCGCCCTAACAGTAGGACCAAATGTCTCCTGCCCTGGTTTCCCAGCAAAGCTGGAAACCACTGATCCAACCTAAACCCTCTGATTGACTAGGAAGTAAACTCAGTTGGAGAGGTTATGAGACTTCTCTGGCATTTCAATAGAAAATGTAGAGCTGGCTGGATTTGGATACCCCAAATCACCTCGCTGGGCCCGACAGCCCAGTCAGCATGCTTCGCACTCTTTCTGACGCTGCCGTTCTGCTACCGGATGTGTGGATTGCAGACTGTCTCACAAGAAGGCTCAGTGGCTGCCCTGGGGAGCGAGCACAGAGCCCCATGCAGGTCATTTCAGTGTGCGTGGGGTGCTGGGTGGCCTTGCCCACAGTGCTGTGGGGTCACAAAGACTCTTCCCCACCTCCATCCTAGAGGACGGCAGGACGCAGCCTGAGGCAGGAGAGTCAGGGCAGGAGACAGTCACATGATGTCAATGGATCCACATGGCAGGAAGGAAGAGAGGGAAGGAGGGAGGTCTGCAGGGGGAAGAGGCCAACGTCCTGGGCTTCACCACCAGGCAATAAAGAGATTCAGGGCCGTGCAGTTAGGGTGGGATGTTCTGGTTGCTAGGTGATGATGCCCCTGAGGTAAGAAGGGCCTGGGTAGCACATTACGGCACTGGCCCAGGTGAGTCCTGATGGCTGGGGTGGGCTGCGCAGGTGGAAATTCCAAAAATCTCGAGGAGAGATCTAGGGAGGTGAGATCCTGGATGCCGAGACCAGGTGCTAAAGGAAAGTGAGTGGCCTGGAAAGACTAGAACATGGATGGCCTAGGGATCTGAGGAAAAGAAATCTGGGACCCCATGTGCCAGGCGGAGGCATGCAGTTGGGGCTGGGGCCTGAGGAGAGGCCTGTCGGCCCACGAGGTCCCCTGCCCTGCCTGCTAGCTTCTGGCACTGCTGTGCAAGCTTTTGCAGGTCTTTCTTTTTCCCCCATGTGGGGCTGAGGGCAAGTGGGCAGCCTGTGCTTGTGACCATGTCAGTGTGTTCTGCGTGGCGCCTTCCTGGTGGCTCCCAGCCTACTAGAGCCCCTTTGTCAGTTCAGGCTGCTATGACCAAACATAAACTGGGTGAATTGGAAGGGACACGGGTGTACTGGAGCAGACGGAGACCAGGCTCTGGAGCCAGCTTTGTGGGGAGGCGGCTCTGCAGCTTCACTGGCCACATGCAAAGAAACAAACTAAGGTCACATTGCCCCACTCGCCCTCTCAAAGCAAGGGGTTAAACGTTTCTTTAAAAACCCTACAGTGCCTTGGAAATCAGCAGAATGGCCTTTCTGCACAGCTCCCAGGGTCCCGGGTGCACTACCTGGCTGGCTGACGAGATATAAACGGAGGATTTTATGGGCAGCGGCATGGGCCAGTGGGCTAAGGACAGGCCGGGGAGTCGGCAAGGCCACGGCCTCGGCGCCTGGTGACCGCTTGACTCCCGGCGTGACCTTGGGCTGGTTGCTTAACCTGTTTACACCTTAGTTTCCTTGGCTGAAAAATGGGAGTCCTGACACCCCCGGGCCTCACAGGGGGGCCGTGAGCGGAGCTAATTGATGGCTGAAGTGCACCCTGGGCGTCTTCAACGCTAGTAAACTGCTAAGTAATTACGCGGCGCCTAGCAGCGCTGGCAGCCCACGGGCAGGGCCCTCTTCCCAGGCTGCGGGGGCCGGCAAGGCCGAGAAAGCCTGGCTCAGCTGAAAGGCAGCCCTGCACCTGGCCAGCACCTCCTGGGGAGCCCGCGAGGTCACCCCTCGTCTCCTGGAGCTCTTGTTCCTGGGGCGCTGCTGACACCGCTGCTCTTTTGCTCGCTTCTCACCTTCTTTTCTGCAAATGGGGCTTTTTCCTTAATCCGCAGCCTGGTGAACAGCACTGTGTGTGGAGTGGCTGTTCTGCGAGGTGCTGTGCCGGGTGTTTCCACGTCTTCTCACGACTCCACCAGGGAGAACCTGGGGGACTGCTTCATGCCCATTCAGCAGATACAGAAACTGAGGCTTTGGGAATGTAAGCGCTCTGCGGATGCTTCCAGCAGAGCCTGCCCGGTACTGTGAGCACCCAGGGGGGTAGGCGGGGAGGGTACCGCTCCTTGCAGGAGTTCTCCAGCTTCAAGGCCTCCCATTGCTCCGTGCCTCATTTCCTGGGGGCAGGGCAGAGCCACCACCGTGTCAGGATTCAGGAAACTTTGTCCATCTCTACTGCAAAGCTACAGTGGCGTCTAGGGCAAGCTGCCTGTCCCTTCTAAATCTATTCCTTTCCGCTGAGGTCCCTTTGGGTTCTGCCGCCCTAGAGGGTCCCGTGAAGCTGGGACCCCCGTGAAGCTGGAGTCCACAATCTGGGAGACCTACTTACTGCATCTATAAGAGATACGAGTGGGGCTCCTGCGCCCACGTAGGCGCACACTCTTGAGGGCAGAGTCGGCATTTCTTCTTTGTGTTTAGCCCAGTGTTACACAACACAGGAGACAGCACCAGGCTCTGTGTTTGCAGGGAGACAGTGCCTGTCCCCAGGATCGCAGTCTGTCGGAGGGATAGACCAGGTGCAAGAGAAGCTGACTCCAGGATAACGCGCCCCGTTTCCAACTCGGGTACAAGGGCCCGTCGCGCCAGGGGGCGGAGTTGCCCGGATGGGCCCGGGGGGCTCCGCCTTAGAAACCGAGATGAAGGAGCCGCTGGGTCTTGTTAGGAGTTCTGCATCTTCAGAAATGTCCTTTATCTGTGCCCTGGATCGGGAGGACCCCAGGTGCTTCCTCCTAGGCCCACACTCTCCCGGCTGCGCAGAAGGACCAAGGAGGCTAGCGCTCCTCCGCCCTGGCCTTTTCTGCCACCTTTGCTCTCTCTCCATGGACTCACTCGGAACCTCCCCGGGGTGAGGATGTGGAGCCGCAGAAGACAGACGAGGGGCTGCCACCTCAGAACCTGCCCTGGGAACTCCTCAGGTCTGCATAAAACCTACCACCATGGAGCGTGAGGCTTGCTCAAGAGCTCAGAGGGCGGAGCGGAGACCCCGGCCCGGCCCCTTGCACTCCCCCAAGGGCCTCCTCTCCCTTCCCCCTGCCCGGAGGACCCCACAAGGCAACTCCCTAGCATCAGAGTGAGCTTCGCCTGTTCAGGGAGGCACGTTACTTCCGGGTGGAGCCACCGGTGTCGCTGCAGGGAGGTCACACAGACATAGCCCTTTGTCTCCTCCGAAAGTGTGGGGATGCTGCTTCACCTCATGCTTCCAGGGAACCCAGAGTGGAGACCTCAGCCTCGCGCTACCCAGCTTCAGAAGCTCGTCTGCTTCCAAGGTAACCGCAGGAGCAAGGCTTTACCAAAAGCCAAGCCAAACTGCCCCGGCCCGGATGGACAGCCGCAGGGGATTCTGGGTCAGGGCTCACCTGATGAGCAGTGATCTGGCAGAAGGGAAAGGGCAGAAGGAAGACGCTGAGGGCGGCTGACAGCAGCAGCAGCCTCTGCCCTTTCTCCTCCCAAGGGCCTGGACCCGAAATCTGAAGGCCCACAAATGTGACGTGGCGTGACCTTCGGCATCCAGGTTATTGGAACCAGTGAAGTGACAAAGGAAGTTCCTGGGGCTCAGGTTCGCCTCCAGGTGGTCGCAGATTTCCTCGCATGAGTTCCTTAGGAGCTCGCGGTGATGACGCAACCTTAATCTGCTCTGGGAACATCGGACTTTTCTTCCAGAAACCAAAGGTGAGGATCACCTCAAAGGTCACCAGGCGTAAAGCTAACGGAACCAGGAGGAGAACCCAAGTCTTCTCACTCCCAGAGCCTCGGCATACTGATGTGTCTGGAAATGCTGGAAGCAATTCCAAAAGTCGCGACAAAGCATAGTACACAGCAGGCAGCCCTGGATGTACAGACGTTCTCCTAACGGCTTCTCAGCCCCTCTGCTAGGGCCCTGGAACCCCATGCCTGCGCTTCCTCCCAGACCACTCGCAGAGTGTTCTCCACCATGCACTTCTGCCTCCACCAGTGAATGGTGCCTATGAAGAGTCACTGGGTCTTGGTCCCCAAACCTTCTTGATGTCCTCTTTGTCTTTGTAAAAGCTTCCATGCAAATAAGTACCTGAACCAGAGTTCTGCAACTGCAGTACAGTGAGGACAGCAAGAAAACGGACCCTGCCTCCGAGGAAAGCCCCTTAGAGCCTCTGAGGTCACACAGCCGTGGGTTGCTAGAAAGCCTTGGTGAGTGTGGTGTGGGCAGGGTGGCATTAAAGGCCCGGAGGAAATGCAGGCAGCTAGAATAAATTTTCAGTCCGCTCACTTGACAAGTGGAAATTTTTGCATTGCTTTAAGGAAATGCAAACTGAACACAGTAATTGATACATTGTTGGCTGTGGTTTACTCAGGAAAGACAGGGTAAGGCACGCCTATTCATGGACCTATATGCGCACAAAAAAGGCTCTGGATCCACATCAAAGCACAGTGAATAAAGGTACACTTATACGCTTAATGTTAAAATAAAATATTGAAGGTGGATAGGATAATTTTCTCTGATTTCTCTTTGCAACCAGCTTTTTCCATTAACTGACTGACACCAGTCCATATTGTGTCAGATAAAAGGGACCCTGGCCTAATAGCTAACAGTTACTGAGCAATTATTTGGTGCCAGACACTATGCTAAGTACCTTTCATGTAGTATCTGTCTTAACCCTCACAATCTGCCCACAAGTTAGATACTAATACTATCCTACGGTGGCACATGGGCCAGTTTTTACAGGCCCTGGTCTCCCCTGCCTCCCACCTACCTTCTGTCTTTGCCAGCCCTTAGCTTATGCCTGAATTGAGTCTCTACTCACCAGCTCCTTCCTCTCCCAGCCTGTGATAGAAAGTTCTAGAGTTCTCAGGCTTCTCAATGGATTCCCCAGGGAAAGGGATAGAATGGCTCTAAAATACCCCGGCCCAGTTTCCAGATTTCAGTATGGATCTGAGGAGCAGACAGGTAAATCGACAGGTGGGAGCTGTGAAATAGAAAACCCTGTGGAAACGAACCAAGTAGAATAAAATTGGGGGGGAGGGCTAGTGAGGCAGCTCAGTGGCATGAGTGCCTGTCTGGTAAGTACAAGGTCTTGAGTTTGAACCCTGGTACCAGAAAAAAAAAAAAAAAAGAAGAATAAAATTTGACGCTGTACCCTTTGCTGCAATGTAGAGGGTGAGGGTGGGACTTTCAGCCTTAAAATCTGGGAAAAGCCTGTCCATGGCATGGCTCAGACAGGCTTTTCCCAGATTTTAAGGTTGAAAGTAAGCAAAGGTTTTCCAGGCCAGAAGACGGCTTCTGGGTCTGTGGGCTCTGTAAGCGGGGGCAGCACCAGCAGCTGCAGTGACCGCTGCCAGAAGGAACGGTGGTGGCCGGAACAGTGGTGGCCACTGCAAGAGGGCCTCATTTGCCAGGGGCCCTGTATAATCTTGGCCTCGGCAGCTCACCCTCCTGTGGCAGCAATGCACTTGGGAGGCTGCTGGAGCCAAGTGTAAAGCCCAGTGTTCATCAAGGTCAGTAAGATGAGGGCTTAAAGAGGAGCGCTTCGGAGCGTGTGGGGGATCCAGGGGTGTGCAGGGGAAGATCTTCGCTGCACATTATGTATGTGACAAAGAACTCAAAGCCAGAGTCGCGACTGGGTCACAACTAGACTTGGGTCACAGGTAAATAACACTTGGATCACAAGTAGGAGACACATAGCCCAATAAAAAGGTAGGCAAAACACTTGAACACTTCGCAACAGGGGATGGGTTTATACCCAATCACTTCAATTTCATCAATTATCTCCACTATGAGACAGTAGAGATATCGCAGACATGAAGGTGGCTCAGGTTTTAGCAACCAGACTGACTGTGGGCCAACAGCAGTACACTACGGGCAGGGCGGCTTCAGCCAGCTGAACAAGGGCGTGCATTGACTGTGACGTATTTAAACAGAACAATGAAAGCACAGAGAGACAATCTGCTCCTTATTATCACTATGCCTCCACAATTTACCAAATGTACCATCGATAAGTGACTCCTCCCTAGCTGGACCAGACTCCACCTATGGCCCCCTGCCCAGGATAGGGGGCCACTTAGTTGGCGGGGGTGTCACATGGTAAACACCCTCAGAGAATTGCTTTTTAATTTATCTTAAAATCACATTAAACTTCTACGTAGTTACCCAAGAGAAAAGAAAACATATAGAGTGGATGTTTATAGCAGCTTTGTTTACAGTAACCCCAACGGCCAGAGTCCAGATGTCCATCAACTGCTGAATGGATAAAGTGTGGTACATCCACGCAGGGGTGGTACTACTTTGCGGCTAGAAAAGAACGAAGTACCCAGACTTACAGCAGAATAACAGAGCCTAACAATGTCCTGTTGACCAAAAGAAGACAGACACGGAAGAATGCATGCTATTTTATTCCATTTATTTGGGGACCGAGAATGGGTCCTTCTCATCTAAAGTGACAGAGAGCAAAATTGTGGTCCTGGAGACAGGGGCCCTACTACACAGACTCCCCTCGATCTGTGCCTTGACCCAGTGAGCATGTGTGAGAACATTCTGCCTTACTGACTACACAGAAACATTTTTCCCCAATCTCCTCAGAACTGCACACCTGAAATGCATGTAGTTTATTATATGTAAATTGTACATTCATGAGGATGTAATAAAATGAAAGTTTAAAACAAAGAAAAACTCCATTTCCAGTGAGGACTGGAAATGATACTGATTAATTCAGCTGTGTGAGGGCTGGCCAGATACCTTGGTGGACTAAAGCTCCTGATCAGTGTTTGATCCCAGGCATGGCATGCCAGCCCCGCACCTTGGATACACTGAAGCAGTGAATGAGACTGGGCTTGAGAGTGTCTGCAATCCCAGGCTCGGGAGGCTGCGATCAGAAGGATCACTTGTGCACTCTGTAGTGACAGCCTGTAGACCCTGTACTAAATACACTTAAAAAATAATTCAGCCAGACACTCCAGGCCTTTAGTGGTCACTCTCAGCAGAGCCATGCGGCCACTCCAAACCCCGGCCTGCAGACTGCTCTTATAAAGTCTGGTCTGGGGTGCATTTATAGCAGTCACTGTGGAGAGCTGTGTGCTTAATCCATGGGTGGTTTTATTTGTTTTCTCCAAAGTGCTTCTGTGCTTCCAGTCCTTTCAATTGCTTTAGGTGTAGATAAAATTCATTTGACTTACAATGAATGGTAGCAATAATTATAAGACAGCTAATAGTTATGGAATCAAACCGGTGCCAGGTACTAGGCTATGTAATTTACCTACATTATATTTTGTAATATCCGTATAACCCTGACCCTGTGAGGTACTATCCTAATCTTGTAAGGTGAGGAGGAAGTGCAAAGAGGTGAAAGCTCTGGCCAAGAGAGCACAGCTAGTCAGACTGAGACTTCAGGCTGCTGAATTTAGATGCCGCATTCTCTGTAAACATTCTGTGATTGACACACACTATTTGTACATATTTATGAAATACAGCCTGATGTTTTGATTTCCATGTAAATTAATGATCAATTTTGTAATTACTAATTAATGATCAATTTGGTAATTAGTATATATATGTATATATACACACACACACACATATATATATATATATATAATATTCACTAATCACCTCAAAATTATTTCTTTAGGACAGTACATTCAAATTCCTCTGTTGTATATGCATAGCAATATTGTGTGATTATTAATGACGTCCACCCTCCCGTGGCACAGAGCACCAGAGCTCCTTCCTGTCAAACCAGAATACTGCATCTGTTGGTTGGCTCCCTGCTCCATTCTCCGCGGTCTCGGGTAGCCACTGTTCTGCTTGCAGCTTGTATGAGATCAGCTGTTTTCTATTCCTCTTCTGAATGAGGTCATGTAAGGTTTGCTTTTCTGTCCTTGACTTATTTCACTTAAAATCACTCAGATTGATCTATGTCACCAAAAGGACACCATTTCATACATCTTTTGTGGTTAAGTATCTATCATCTATCTATCTATCTATCTATCTATCTATCTATCTATCATCATCATCATCATCATCATCTATCTCTGTCCACCTACCTACTTACCAATGTATCTATCTATCTATTTGTCTATCTACTTATATATGTAATTTACTCTTTGCATTTATTTGGTTTTGTTTATTTTGAGACAGCATCTAGCTATGTAATGCAGGCTGGCCTGGAACTTGCTTATGTAACCTAGGCTGGTCTTGAACTAACGGCAGTCCTCCTGTCTCAGCCTCCAAAGTGCTGGGGTTATAGGCAGGTAACATCAGGCCTGCTTTACCCATTCACTTGCCAGTGCATATTGAGGTAGATTTCATACCTTGGCTACCTTCAGCAGCAACGCAATAACAGTAGGAATGTAGGTATCGCTTTGGTTCACTGATGTTTTCCCTTTGGGTATATATACTTAGAGATGGGATAGCTGGGTTTTACAGCAGTTCTATCTTTTGCTATTTGAAGCACTTCTATATTCTTCTCCATATGAGCTGAATTTAGGTGCACCCCTACCAATAGTGTATAAGGATTCTTCTTACTCCACATTCTCACCAGTATTTATTGTTTTGTCTGTTTGATAATGGGCTATTCTGTTCTAGAACCTCCTGCACTGAACAAGGCCAACCACAGGGTCCTCTAGAAGGGGCCCTAGGGTGACTTAGGCTGAGGCACATACATAGCCCTCCTCGCTGCCAACAGCTCAAGATAGCTTCCCTTCTGCAGGTGAGCTTTCTTTAGCTCGGTTCTCCTGCATTCACTAGCACGGAGACTCAGAGTGATGAATTCTTGATAGCTTTGCCTGTGTGCCACAACCACTTGGAAAGCTGAGCTGTCTGGCATCGTGGGCCTTGGAGGTAGAGGGACAGAGAAGTCCACCTTGACCTACTCTTGCCTTAAGCTTTGCATTTTCCTGCTTTCCCTCCCCTAGGAGTCTCTTTTAAAATGTGGCTGTGACCATATGCATGCCTGGCTGTATTCTAACAGGAATGTTCCTTCCACTGCTGAGCTGGCTACACAAGGCTCAGGTGATCTTCAAAGAGTTCGTTCCAGTTGTCTGGGGTCTCTGCCCTCACATAAGTGTGACCAGGCCCATTGGATGGTCATACCAGGAGTGGACATAGGACTCCACGCTGGACCAGCATTGTGTCTGGAGGCGTGGGCAGGGACAGGACAGGGTGAAGGGACCCCCAGGTGGAGTGGGAGAAGATAGGGAAATCCAATAGCGCTCCCCAGAACAGGTCATCCTGCAGCTGCTGAAACCCTTTGAATACACTAAATCCTTAATCAGAGTAGCTGAAAGCTGCAGTGACTACATGGAGACGTGTTAGTCCGGCTGAATCCTTGCAGGTTTCACAGATCTGAAGGGCCGGGACACTTCCCCGCGCAGCGGCTGCCCTCTGCCCTCTCCTCCGTGATGTCACTGTGCAAGGCTCGCTCTCGCCATGCATGGTGTAAGCTGACATTGACAGTTGCAGCACTCTTGTGCCGACTCTGGAGGATTATTAGCTTTGAAGCTATTTGGCCTTGAGCGGTGAATTCTTTTTTGAGCTCCCACTGGTTTACAACGTCTGAGAAGGCTTGCTCCATTCTGGCCCCAGTTCGAATTAGGAAAGGAGGCTGCTGTCCAACTTGGAGCCGATACTCGCAGGAACAGACTAGGGAATATCATCCATCTCTGATGGGCAATGAGATCAGTGTTCTCCGATCCCCCGAGGCCTTCACACCAAGTTTCCCTTTTAACATCTGAGTTTGAGCTCCAGCCTGGTCCGGCCTTTGCCTGAAATCCCCAAGGAGCCTCACAGCTGGATGCGGAGGCAGACTCCAGGACTACATGGTCCTCTGGCCTCTAATCTGTTTGTCATTAGGCCTTTGGAACCCCTTGGTGGGGCTGGAAGTGGATGTCAGAAGAGTATAATTCCAGTGTATGGTTAAGAAAAAAGTGGAAGGGTGGGGGAAAAGGCTCCCTTCTGCGATAATTTGCATGTGGTGAATGTGAGTGTCTGAGGGGATTAATTAGTGGAACAAAGCTAGAGAAGGGACTGGCAGTGAATTGGCAGGAAGAGTGACCAAGAGGGCTACTGACCGGCTCTAATTTCCTCTCAGGATCCGCACGGTTATGTTACAGAGGTTACTGCCGGAAATGGAATGCCCCACCATTCCCCTAATCCTCTCCTCCATGCTCAGCCTCAACTTTTCCCTAGGAGGACAAGTGGATTCATCGCTCCACACAAACGGTGCCAGCATTTCCCTAAAGCAGTTTGGGAAATGTGGTACAGAGCTCTCCGTTTCTCCGGACCTTTCCTGAGGCCACTGACTAGGATGAGTGAGGAGTCTGTGAAGGGCTTCTGCAGTGTTCCTTTACAGAAGAAATAAAGCACTGCCAAGTTTCTAGGCGCTGATTTAGGGAAACGAAAAGTTTTCTTGAGATGTCACTTATTTATCTACATGTTATTTGTCTCACAGTTATCGTTTATTTATCTGTCCGTGTGAAGGTCAGTCTTCCCCCATATAATTTATGCCCATAATTCATAGGCTGCATTGGCTCCACGAAAAGCATTTGCAGAATGTACCAATCTTGGAGCTTAAAGAAACCCAAATTAGATAGCTTCAGCCTGGAGCTTGTCCTTGGGCCTCAGTTGGCTGAAATAAACTCAGCCCCACAGTTGAACATGAAACCTAGAGCAAAGGCGCCCAAGAGAAGGAGTTAACTGAGGTGAAAAGCAAAACCTTCTGAGGACAGGGCAGTCAGAGGACCGCTGGGGGAAAGGGTTAGGTGTCAGTGCAGACATTACCAGAAAGACCTAAGCTCCTGCTTATGAGAAAAGACATGAGTGTTATTATTTGACGCTCAGGGAAGCAGTAGTGTATCTCCTCAGCTCTGACAAACACCATCCTCTCAGCCCCACTTCTGAACCTAGGATGCTTTACGCCAGACCTGTACACCAAGCCTGTTAGGGCCAAAAGGATCACTTAGGTGAAGTCGTGTCTTGCAGTCTTTGCGACTGAGACAAGGAAACACGATAGAAAATTAATTATTCATTCTTTTACAGATGCTAGAGAAAACTACAGTTATTTGCTCCGCTTAAAACTCTTGGGGAAAGCTGTACACAACTATGTACTGCACACAGATGGTGGGAATGTGACCTGGCTCTGTCTCCTGTGTGACATCTACGTGAGCAGTGCCGAGGGTGACCCTACTGTTGCAACAGACTTACACAACTGACAGGTGCTCACCTCGTCAGCATTTGCTCCTTTTGGCAAAATGATATATTGCACTCGTAATTTTTCTACCCCAGGGCAAATTGGTGAGCATTAAAAAAAATTTCTTTTGGATCTGTTAATAATTTCCAAAGACAAGAACAGCCAGTGGTTGAATAAATAAACCATTCTTGATGACAATTTAAGAACTAGAGTAACCACTTGCATGATGGTAGTGCTTGCATTGTGTGAACCCCTGATAGTGCAGTCAACTGATTAATCCTATTAATTTGGGAAGTACTATACTTTAAGCAGGTTCTGCATTTAATGTGTGTGGCACATAAAATATCTCACAAATAGTGGTGAAAAATTAGCCAATGTGCTATGGTGGAAAGATAACAATTCTCAGAAACACTTCTCAGAGTATCTTAGTAACTCGTAAGCGTAGCTTTCGAGGTAGAATGGGCAGCTTTAGGAGGTAGTGGGTTCCTGGTCATTGGATCTGAATGTCGAGTGATGGAGACCAGGGGATAAAAATGTTTGGGTTGGGGTCCTTTTATCAAATTTGAAGAAGCATATGTGGTGGGGCTTTAGTCCTTTCCAGAAAGGGAGCGTATGATTCAATGATGCAGAAAATGCAGTATCTTTTTAAGTAAGAGCACACTGAAACCAGGGATTATTTCTTATTTTGGTGCAGTTCATACAACTAGTAGGACGGAAGCATGAGTGGGTGGATAAAGTGACTTCAGATACCTCCTTCCACCCAGGCGTGAGAGCTGATAACCGAATGGATGCCAGCCTGTGCCAATCTGTGGAGCGCAAGGCCTCCTTTCCTCAAACATTTATCTCATTCACCAGTGGTCCTCTCCTTTTTTTCAGGCTGGTCTTCCTGCATCTAACTTGGGGTGTTGGACCTCATGAAGTTATGTCTACAGTGACTCCATAATTCACTTGGCTGGCCTTCAAGGGTAGCTCAGGTATTCAGCCACACATCATGCTATTCTAAGCAAAGAGTTCCCGCATTCCACCGAAGGCTGAGCTGCCCTGGTTCTCGGGCTCCTTGTCAGGCCTAACCTCCTCCACTCTCTCCCTGACATGTGACCCTTGCTCTGTGCATGGGCATGGCTTTGGCTTGAACAGAATGCACACCTGTTTTCCTAAACACAAAACTGATGTAGTGGCTGATGTTTTGCGGCACGTGGTAAAAGGCAGGAGAGCCACGACGCTAAATGTTTCCATGCTATTGAACATCTGACAGTTAACCCTGCAGTAGACCAGAACATGCTTTAATCCTTCAGGTTCAAGGGTGCCAATAACTTGTTTTCAATCTCTGTGATGCTCTGTGTGTTTTATAACAAGTTAGCTTTTTCCTTGTACTGGGCCTGAGTTTCAAAACTTTGCCGAAAATCAATGAAGTTGGCAGAGGGAGAGCAGGACGGCTCCTCTAGGTAGCTGAATCAAAACAGTCAATGACGATAAAGTAGATGTTCACCAGCAACTTATCCTTTGAGGGCTGCCCCAGTGCCTACAGTTGTTTCCTTGACTCTGTCCCCAAGCTTCAGTTGTGTAATTCAAGTTCAGCACCTTCACACCCTTGGAAAGGCCTCAGGCTAGTCCTGGACCCCAAGCGTAGGTGCATGCAGTCACAGAAGGGATGCTTCACACAACCCCAGGGCCCAGAGGAGAGGAGTGGGCGTGCAGGGCCTGCTCACCAACTCCTGCTCGTACCTCTCCCAGCACTGGTTAGTCCTTCTCTGCAAACCTTAGGCTGCCAAGTTTGCGTTACCACATCATGACTTCAGCTGAGACTTTATTAGGGAGGCATTCTCTCGTGATTTTTCATTTCGCATCTCCCAGGCTCTGACAGTTGGCAACACTCTTCCCTTCCGAGGAACGCTGACCTCCTCTTTTACACAGAGCACAATGGAGCTCGGAGAGTCTTTCCAGCAGCTTTGATTTTAATTCAAGGGATGTGAAGCTTGAGGACTTCTCCAGAGGATATCTTGCAAACTTCAAATTACTCTTGCCTTTTTGGGACATTAAAGCAAGTTTCTTGTGCCCCTAGGCTTCCCGGAGGACACTTCCAGATACCAAATTTGCTTTGACTTAAAGGGAGTTGACGTGAGCACACTCCACAGAATGGTAAGGAGCTGTGAGGGTGAGCAGCTTAGCAGGTCGCAGGCTCACTGCCACTGCACCCACACGTGCAACAGCCAAGCTCCCGACTCTCCGGAGGCTGATCCGGTCCTCCTCAGACTCCCACCCCCACCTGCCAATTAGCACTTTATGAGTCTCTTCCAATTTAAACATTCTCAGTTCACGTCAGTTTTTACAAGTTCAGTTTTCTTCCAGGGCTGGTTTAAATGCTCACTTTTCTGCATCTCTCTGTTCTTGTAACAGATTTCCATCCCAAGGTGGTGTGGAACAGTTCGAGATACCTCCATATTATTGGGAGGCAGGGAGGGGGCTTGCATGGTGCCCTCTGCACCGCTGCAGCCTTGTACTAGATGGGACAGGTCTCTCTTGCCTCCTGCGTTGGGGACTACTGCACGCCCAGCCGTCGGGGTGAGGAGCTGACACAGTTCCGGCCAGGCTTCCTGGTCTTACTTCAGGGGCTCCTTGGGCTTCTTCAGTTCGACCTTGGATTTGGTCTATCCTACCAGTCTTTCCAGGGCTTTTAGGTCCCTACCGCGTAGCGCCCCGATGTGCCATCCCCGAGGGAACACTGGGCGGAGCCCAGCCCACCAGGTCACCTTCAGCTTCCATGGCTGCCCATTTGCTTTCTGCCTGGTTGGCAACGACCATCTACGGGGCTTTTCCTTACAGCCTGTAGCTGCCCTAAAATCCTGAGAGAAGTGTGTCGCTCGGCTCCCAGTGCTCCCAACTCTGCACTTAGTCTGTTTCCACTTTCCAGGGCTTACGACTGGACCCACAGGCTTCCCGTTCCCCAGCGCCTGCTTCTTTCTTTGGTCCAGTCCCTTGGCTGAGAGCAGTCAGCTCTCCGCCCCTCCCCCCCATCCTGATGGCAGACAGTAAATCTCTAGGATTTAGTCCACCAGGTATGGCTCTTGATATACTAATGGGAGCTAAAGGAATTTAGAAAATCCCTTTCCTTCTCAACAATGCTTGGCTTTGAAGACTCTTTTCTTGCTTAAGAGGTCAACGAAGTCATCTCAGAGATTCCAACTGATCAATGGCCTCTTTGTTCTAGGCAGCATCCCCGGGGCCATAAGCCTTGTGTCTGCCTAGGAGGTGGAAAATGGCAGGGGAAGGTGATTTAAGAGGAAACTAAAAGAAGTTTAATATTTGCAAAATATTATCCTTGTTATATAGACTTACAGTTCTTAGCTCTCACGAAACATAGTTAAACACTTCCCTTTTAGGTAATGCCCATTTATGTAATTTTCCTGATGGAAACAACCGTAATTTTCGACTTCCTTCCTCAAATACTTTCCCCAGATCCTCGCGTACTTTGCAAGACGGTCTTTGAAAGGTTCTCTCCCGAATTCTTTCTCTATTTTTCAGATTAACAAGCCACACTGGATCAGCCTTATCTGCTATTTCCACTTACTGGCTGTTTCTGTACAACCAGAGTCTCCCCTCACTCAGAGCCCCTTGCGTTCCTAGGAAGGCCTGTGCCACAGCACGAGTATGCAGAGAAGTTCAGTGCCTATGGCAGGAAGGAGGGGCGATGGCTTGGTGGCAGCCCGCTGTGTGGTGGCTATAACCACTGCTATGAAAGAGCTTCCAACTCAGGTTTCAGTAGGGGAATAAACTCCAGTTCTTTGTGTGCTATCTCCTCGGTAATGGCCATGACCCCAAAGAAAATGGGCACAGACGGAGAGGAGTAAGTTTTCCTCATGCTTGTC
Source organism: Myocastor coypus (assembly GCA_004027025.1). Classification (NCBI taxonomy): domain Eukaryota; kingdom Metazoa; phylum Chordata; class Mammalia; order Rodentia; family Myocastoridae; genus Myocastor; species Myocastor coypus. The sequence continues at coordinate 54,421 of PVJA010006892.1, read as the reverse complement.
AAAGCATGTCAATGTTCTCCCACGGAATGTGGTACAATTCTTCTAATGCAATTAAGCAGCGCCTTCTTTTTCCATGGAAATGCACTTACAAATGTCAGCCTGGCTTGCGGTCACCAGACTGGGAAGAACTTTTGTGATGGAACTTGAAATTTGGCCTGATTACATGTTTTGAAACAAACAAACAAACAAACAAAACCCTGAAATTCACAGGAACTGAACTTTCCAACTGGTGAGGGAGGTTGGGAGAGAAGGGTGCATCAGAGAGGCACTTTCACTTTCAGGCACGGGGCCTCCGGCTTGGGCTCAGCAGGATTCTGCTTAGTGCCTGGCATCCTGGTGTCCCTCACAAACCTTTGCGCAGGGCTCCCCGTCTCCAAGCTCCTTTTCTTCCATAGCCCTCCATGGAAAAGAAGAGATCTCTGGGAGCGGCTTCAAGTGCTGGTGTGTGGTGTGGCTGCTGGGGGGGGGGTCTCTGCCCTTCAGGAGGCCACCAGCCCTGGACGCTGGCTCCTCTGAAGGATGGGGTCCAATCCCAGCTGGAAGGCCTATCTTCCTTTCCAATGCAGAGCAAGAAAATCCACAAATGTTTACATGAGTGTGGAGACAACATTGCTCATTATGACCACATTTGAGCGTTTTCCTTGTGGGATCATCACAATTACACATTTTTATAGTTTATGCATTTCTTTAATTGTTGCCAGAGTTGCGGAAATGCTACGCAAAGCTATGGCAACCAGTATCTCATTTCTTGATGCGCCTCCAGCTCACGCGCCCTCTGCCTTTGGCTGTTGGCTGAGGAAGGTGGGGCGTCCTCTCTCATTCTTGCTTGTCTCCGTGCTCAGTGTGAGTGGCTGGCTAATAAGGGTAGACGACACGGGTCATGAGCGGTGCCCTCAGGTCCCTGGGCTGTCTGTGTTTTCTGAGCGCCATGGCCCTTCCTGTGCTTGAAATGTTCTGTTTCACATGAAAATGGCCTAGCTCTTCAGGGCAGCGAGCCGCTCCTGGGAAGATAGTCTGGAGGTGCGTCCCACCTGGTGCTCACTGTGGGTGGCGCTGAACGCTCAGGTATCCCAAGTCTACTGAAACTGTCTGCTGGAGGAGACCCCAAGTGCTCTCTGGCAGTGGGACAGCAAAGAACGGCAGCTGTCCTGCACGCCTGTCTCCTCTGAGCACGTGTGCTCGATTTCCCCGCGGAATTTCACTTGCATAACCCAAGTTCAGCGACAAACTTACGAGGAGTCTCCAGAGGGCAGCGGGCGATGATTAAACAACATACAAGGCCCTCCTGAGGGTGACACCGAGAGTGGGCGCCCAGGTGGGCATCTTGGCTAGCTTGGTACCTCTGTTTCTTTCCTGGGGGCCCACTGAGGGTCTGATAATACTTTGTGAGTTTTGGGAATGGGTTACCCTCCTTAAACCTGCTTTGCTCATTGGTAAAACAAAATCACATGTTGTGTTTTATTTTCTGCCACTGTCACAGCATTTGTTCAGTGCCTGGAGTAGTGCTCTCCAACAGAACTGCATTCTGACTCATGGGTGAAAGGTCTCGTGATTTGTAAAGTTCACATTTATTTTAAAATTTTATTTCATTTTAACTGACAAATATATACATTGATATTTATGGGTATAGGGTGACATTGTCATACAGCACATGCTGTGAAATGATTAGATCAGCTTGCTTAACATAGCTGTCATTTCACATGGCCATTTCTTCATGGTGGGACCATCTGAAATCTTTCTCCAAAGCTTTGAAATATATAATATAGTGATGTTAACCATAGTCGCTACGGTGTGTAATAAACAGATTAATAGGAATGTGTTCCTCCTGCCTGACAAAACTACCCTTTGACCAACATCTTCTTATTCGATCTTCACCCTCGGTTGTTACCATTTTTCTCTTTAACCAGGCTAAATGTTTTTGATTCTAAGTACAAGGTCACTTAACATAATACCCTCTAGATTCACTCATGTTGCCAAGGACAGAAGCTTCTATCAGCTACTCTAAACACAGTAAAAAACAAACAGGTGGACTTGTTTGTCTTTAGTACGAGATGTGCAGGGTCTACAGGGTCTCACTACACAGATTAGGCCCATAATGATTCTGCTGTTTACAGCCTGCCAAATGCTGGGATTACAGCCACCACACCAAGTCTCAGTGGCCATTTCAGCCACTGGAAGCAGGCTGGCTCAGCATGCCTGGGGATCCAACCGCAGTCCCTGTGTCTGCCTAAGTGGGCACTGTAATCTGCTCAGCTATCTGGTCAACCCCCGCAGGTGGAAAAATTTTAAATAATACAGTTTACTTAACACCAAATAAGGCACTGTGCTCTGTGTAAAAAGCTATCGATGAAGATATTTGGTGTTCTTTTTCTATCCAAAGTCTCCACAATCCCAGGTACCCTCTGAATTTGCAGTATGGTTGAGGCAAGTCACATTTCAAGTGCTTAGCAGCCACCATAACTAAGGCTTGCCATATTGGACAACATATGTCTTGAACCTACAGGAAATATTTAGTAGATGTTATCTAAACAAATGCTGAGCTGGAAATTCATATGCAGGTTGCATATTAGGGAATATTCTGGTAATAGTACTTGCAAAGGACGTGGGAATTTGGATATGGACAAAGAAAAATTGATCTCCAGTGTATTTATAGAGGCCTCCACTGACCTCTTGGGCAGCTCTGAAGTTTGAGCTACTTTGCAAGGTCTCTCCTTTTGCAGGAAGAGTCCTTTTGCCTTGGCATCAGCGGCTTGGGTGTGACAAAGCCCTGTGGAGGACTTGCGCGTTTGGGCCATCCTACTTTGTTCCGCCAGCCATAGCTGCTGGAGAAGGCTCTATGGAATTCTCTTCAGGAGCCATGACTGGCATAACGCCCCCTTGCTGCTGCCGCTGGTCCTCAGTCCTCAGGTCCTCAGGTGATGACCGTGTAACCATGTCCTCAGGCCCGTTGCACTTACCACATTCCAGAGTCTCTCTTCCACTGCCTGTTGGCCCGTGGGCTGAACCTGGGAGACCTGAGCTCCTGGCCGTCGTCCAATAGGATTGGCATTTACCATTAAAGTTGGGTGAAGCAGTGTGAAGGAAGTCCCCAGGGGATCACCTGGGGCTTTCTCATGTGAGTTATTTCCTTCCTTGCCCTGTTACATGACAGCAGCCCCATCTCGTCCTGCTCACGGTCATTTATCCATGTCAGGATGGGTACACTTTTCTTCCTATAGGTCTCTTCTCTCCAGAAGCCTGAACTATCCAGGAATTACTCATCATTTCAAGTTTAGTAGAACCCTCTCTGAGAAACAATCACTCCTAGCAAGAACCATCTGATTCCGTCCGTAATCCTTAAGGTTCTTCAAAATTTCTCAAATGTCTAAGCTGTCATGCACGGCAACACACTGTGTTCTACTAATTCGCCATCTTTGCCTATGGCCAAGCTCATCACTGATGCAGATGTTGACAGCTGCATTGCCTCTATGCACCTTAAGGACTTGCAAACCAACAGAGTCCCAGTGTCTTGACCAGGATCTGATAAACAGTGAGTGCCTATTAGTGAGCTCAGAGTTGCCTCTGCCCATGGGAGTCCTATGGCCTGAATGCTTACATTTTCCCCCACATTGATATGTTGGGCCCTAACTCCACAGTGATGGTCTTAGGAGGGAGGTCTTAGGGAGTCGGTTAGCTCAGAGGGCTTCACTCTTATGACTGAATCCCCACAAGAGAGGCCTAAAGGAGATTTGCATTCTTTCTACCCATGAGAACACCTTGAAAGTGGTGTCTACAAGGAACAGGCCTTGCCAAACACTGAATTTGTTCGATTTAATGATATCCCATCCCAGTTCATCAGTGATGCAGGTGTGGGCCATCTCCCTGCCCATAACCCCTCCAGAACTGGACCAGTTCTCTCTTGCCAAGAGAATTTTGTTATAGTGGTTGAAATGGGCTGAATTAGCAGGGTGCTAGTGACACTGCGATGTATAGAACTGACACTGTCTCTCTTCACAGTTTAAGCTCGTAGTTTAAGAAAGAACACAATTTAATCTGAGCAAAAATCACAAACTTGAAGAGGACCATGAAGATGATCATAGGGAGCTCTGAAAATACATAAGAAGAAGCCCTGGGATAGTCTGGGAATGCAGGCTAGGGTCTCAGGAAGCTGGCGACTTGAGCAGATTATCAGATCATAAATCCAAGTCTTTTGCAGTGTTTATGTCCTCGGGATACTTGATCCTAAAACTATCGAGAAGAGATCAACATTCATCGTGAGCCAGGAATAAGCAGGTTTGGTCAACAGCAAGATGAGCTGGTTCTGGGGGTGCAGCTGACTCTGGGGGTGCAGTCGCCCTGCTCTGCTTCCTAGGACCTGAGCATCAGCCTGCTTGTGGGGGGCAGGGCTGGACACTGCTGGCAGGTCCTGGGTGAGCAGCAGTGGGACACCCTGTTACATCCCCTGGTGAGGGCTTCTGTTGGGTGATAGCTCACATGCCAACCAGCTGGGCAGGGGAAGCCAAGGCTTCTTCTACTCAAGAGCTTTTCAGCAACAATCCCTGAATGTTCAGGACAGCTTAAGTGGGTGCCAAAAGCACTGCGGAATGACCTTCTGGCCAGGTGCATGTGAGGCACCTCTTACATCAGAGTCTGACACAAAAACCAAGAGACCCCTTCTGACCTATTCTGCCTCCCAGGGCAAGGCATGCTAGCCATACTAGGCTGTTCAGCTTGCTACAGACAAATCCCATGGCCTGGGTGGCTCATAGCCAGCAGAGATTTATTTCTGAGTGCTGGAGTCTGAACACCTGAGCTCATGGTGCCAGGAAGGTTGGCTTTTGATGAGGGCCCTCTTACACATTGCAGAATGGTCCTGTCTTCTTGTAGTCTTCACATGGTGGAAAACAACACAGTGTCCCCTAGGGTTTACTTTACAAGGGCACCAATCCCATCCATGCAAGCTCTCCTCTCATGGTCCAATTCCTACCCAAAGGCCCCCTCTCCTGATGCTGTCACTTGGGAGTCTAGGATTTCCACGTAAGAATTTTAAGGGGTGGCAAATATGGACACGAAGTTTTTCTGATGCTCTCTTGTCCTGGGTGCTGCCATGGGCTTCTTTTTTCTATCCTGTAAGATGAGTATTTCTAATCTCATTTTTTTTTCCTATGAGAAAGAGTTCATAAAGAGATTAATCTCACAGCTAGTCAGCCTCTCATCTGTGTATCTGTGGGCCCACATTTTCCTCCTGTGACATGCATTGCCTAGTTCTATTTCAGTATTTGGACTATAAGGAAAGCGGGTCCTAAAGCAGCTTCAACCTTCCCCATCCTATTCTTCTTCTCATTACTCAGGCCAGTGTTTTCAATAAAGGTCTTAAAATCATCCTTGATTTCTCTATTCCCCATTACATCCTATTCATCCATCAATGGGTATGAAGTCAATAGCCTTTTGACTATTTATCTATACATAAATACTATTTGTTATGGTTTTTACCTAGGTGTTCCCTATGCAGTCATGCCCAATGAGATTTTCAGAGGAGGTTGAATCTAGGGTTTGTGATTTATTCATGACCCAATGCTGGGATTAAGGGTGTGAGCGTACACCTGACCTAGGGCAGGTAGCCTTCACACAATATAAGGAACACGGAGAGCGTTGACTCTCCTTGATTTTGCTATTTCTCATGGGCACTACATGAATGGTTGCCCTTTGCGATGTGAAGTGCTGCCTTGGAGCTAGCCAGATATGGACTGAAACCTCTGCCAACTGTGAGCTAAATAAACCTCATCTTTAACTTGTGAAAATTGAATATATTAAGTCAGAAATGAGAAAAGTAACTGAGACACCATTTACACATCAGTCATGATATACCCAGGCAATGTGTTAGATGCTTTACATTTATTATCCAACTTATTGTTCATGAAATCCTTCAGATAGGTATTATACATACTAAGGTTTATGTAAGTCCGATTTTTTTTAAGGACACCAAGGTATGGAGAAGCAGAATAACTTACTGAAGGTCATATAGCCAGTGTGTGAAACAGGGAAGAGCTGAATCCAGGAAGTTTGGATCCAGATTCTGTGCTCTTAAATCACCCACTATAACTGTGTCTAATTGGCCCTTCCTCCAAAGCCTATTTGGAATTCATTTTCTCGGACTCAGTCCTTGACATCTTGCTCAAGCCACCTTCCCCTGTGCCTAAACTTCTGCAAGTGTCATTTTAATACTGTGCTTACACTCTATAATTTTCCTATAATTTCTTCTTCACAGAGAAGTTTAAATCAGATTTAAAATACAAGCCATATCCTATCATTCTCTACCCAGAGCCCTCCACGTTCCTCCTGGCCACAACTCAGGCAGTTCTCCATGACCTGTGACCTGCCTTCCTTTCTGATGTCTTACATCACATCTTGTTTCTTCTCCTCATTCCCTAACCTCCAACTCTACCATGCTTCCAGTATTCCTGGAACACAACCATTTCTACCACAGGGTCGCTGCCCCCGTGGAATGTAGTTCCACCCCTATTCTTTCTCAGGTCTTTATTCCAAAGTCATCTCCATGGAAAGTCTGTCTCTGGCCATTCTGTCTTCAGGAGAGGGAACTCTGAAATGACTCCTGTGATCTCTGCTGGATGGAATGATGCCCTTCTGCAGGTGGAACCTATGGTCCCATGGCCCATGCCCCCATCAATAGGTGATGAACAACTTCACACTGGATCTATCAAAGGAATAGAGTCCTAGGTATGTCTGGCTGAATCAGGGTGAACCTGCTGCAGACCAGGAAGCTGTACTAGGTGCTCCCTCTCTGCTCCCCATGGCACCATGCCCTGAGCCCTTCAGCTGCAAGAAGTGAGTCTGCCAGTAGTCACATGTGATTCAGTGAGGACCCAAGCCTTGATTAAGACCCTGTCTCCGGCTGCCACTTTGACTGCAGCCTTGGAAGACCCAGCAGAAAGACCCCTGCCTGATGCTCTGCTGGTTCCTCACCCTTGGAAAACTTGGGCTAACAAACGGATCTTGTACTCAGCCTCTAACCTTGTGGTAATTTGTTATGCAGCAACAAAAAATGAGCACACTCTCTAGCACACACCCTGGACTCAGTCCTGCTGCCCTTTTCTTTACAGCAGGGCTCTGCTGCTTGAAATGACGTTGCGTAATTATTTGCTTGTTTAGCCCGATTGTCCTCCTGGAATTTAATCTCCAAGAGGGCAGGGGCTCGGGTTTGTTTACTACCGAATTCCCAGGTCTTTAGCACAGTAGTGCCTTACGTGCAGAAGATACTCAGCAAATATTTGTTGAGTAAACTCATAAATAAATGAGTGTGCTTTCTGAGTTTATCTAATTTCAAAAATGGTTCTTATAGGTATACTTTGAAACAAGCACACTTGGCATGTGGAATCTCAATTTATACAGAAAAGAGGTTAGTATTGATTTTTATTTTCTAAAAGAGGATAACAATATGAAACGATTTACCACCATTCCGCGTCGGTGTAGCTTTTCAGGCGCGCGTGTGTTGTGTAAAGCAAGGTAAGCTGGCCGTCTGACAGCCTCATTACTGTTTCTTTTGACAAATGTTAGTGTATTTGAATGTCAGGCATCCAGGAGCAGGACAGAAGACAGGCAATCTCGACAATGTGTGCCTGTTGACGGATACCTCAACAGCGGATTGAAAGGATGCAATGTAGGATGAAGGCACTACTAACACAACTTAATTGCTGTCAGCGAGTAATAAATTTACTTTAAAAAAAATATTCCAATGAGGACAGAACACAGAGTAATCTAATGGATTATTTAAATTTGTTATCATGGTAGATTGTTTTATGAATTAAAAATTTGTCCCCAGATGAAACAGGATAAAATGAACTGGCTAATCCTCAGTAGTCTTCTTCATTCGTTCATTTGTAGTGCTCCATGATAGAGTGAGGTGTGTTTTTACTCACTTTTTGAGAAGGGAATTTTAACATTTGAAAGCACCCACCACAGAAGGGGATGGTTGGGCCCTGAGAACAAGATGCTTCCCGCTTCTGTGGGGCTGAAACGAGTTCCCACGCAAGCAGTCATGGGGTGCCTCGCCCTGCCTCATACTGGTTTCCAGTGGAGATCTCGGAGGCCGTGCCTTCCAACTCGCTCCCCAGGACGCTGCCGTTGCTTCCTGTAGGGATCCAGCAGCGAAGGTGTGAAAGCAGAGGCTGGTGCTGGAATCCCGGTGACAGTGACACTTCTCCCAGGAGAGCCCCCTCCTGAGAACTTGGAGCCACTTCTGACTGTAAGGGCCACAGTGCTGTGTCTGGAGCCCTAAGGGATTCTCCTCCACACCTCTAGACAGAGAGATCAGGATTAACAGTGAGGGGCAGCCCTGGCTGGGGCCAGAGAATAGCACCGGAATCCTGCCTGGGGACACTCATTTCTGAGTGCCCATTCCTAGCCATTTCCTTAGAAAAAAACATCTGAAGTAAGAATAAAGTGTCCTGCAAAGTGACCAGTAAGCTAGAGAAAGAGAGGCTTTTATCATAGCAAGACCCTTCACTCAGGCAGAGGAGTGTCCCGGGGTCTCCTCTGCTTGTCCCATGGGACTCTGGGGTATTTAGGCAGCTGCCTAGGTCCTCTCACCACTCTGCGGCAGGATCGGAGTTACCTGCTGCTCTGGGTTTCTGCGTGGAGTTTGTGTGTGTCCTTCAGAGGTTCGCACGAGCTCAGCTCTGTCCCCAATGTGGCCGCGTTGGAATGTGGTGGAGCCTTTAAGAGGTTTCCACTCAGTGCAAGTTAATTAAGTTTCTAGCTGCTCTTGGGAGAGATAAAGGCTGGTTTTGCAGAGTGATTGAGTTGTTTTCGCAAAGCGTGTTGTTAAGAATGAAAAAACTTAATTGTAAATCTCTCTGGCCTGCTCTCAAGCCAAGTGCTCTTCCTTCCCCCCAACGGTGTCCCTGTGACAATGCCATCTTCCATGTTGTCACGTAGCCAGGACACCTTCGTGAGAGCCAAGCTGGAGATGGTGACACCCTTGCAGGTCCCAGAGTGGGAGCTAGCTACCCGCTTCTTTGTATGTTACCCATGTCAGACATTTCAGACAAACTTGGCTCTTCTTGGTTTGTACTTGAGGCTCCCATTGAGGCAAGAATGCTTTTCCTCTGGCGCAGCAGGTGCTGTGGTCCCCCATACGGTGTGGCTTCTTGGGGGAGGATCCAGACCCAGCGGAGATGGAGGATGCAGCAGCAGAAATGGAAAAAAGACCTGCACTCGGTAGAGGGTCCAGGGCCAGGGAAAATGGCTCTGTGTGCAACATGAGCAGGGGACAGGAGGACAGATCACACAGGGACACAGGGACACAGCTCAGCTGAAGAAATGCCCGAAACTAGTTTTAGCCTATAATGTTGATTAAATAATTTAAATTGCTAGAAAGGATGTGAGCAATCATTTTGTCCCACTCTTCCTAACACCGTCTGTCTTTATATGAGTAGCCAGGTCTCAAGACAGAGTCCTGCTCCTGGCAGACCTGGTGTGAGTCCTGGCACCTACTCTGGTAGTCGCATTACCTTTCCAGTGACTGGTTAGGAGTGGACATGTACTTTGGTGTCTGCCAGTGAGAGGCGAGGGAGATTCATTAATAGGCTTCAGGGAAAGATTTTCTTATTTAACAAATGAGGATGAACACTTGTATCCCATCACTCTGGGAGCCTGAAGCAGAGGATGGAAAGTTCTCACCTCACCTTTGTGAGACCACCTCAAAATTTAAAAAAAGCGTGGAGGGCTAGGATGTGTTTCATTGGGAAGACCCTATGTTCTGTCCTAATATTAGAAAAAAAAAAAGTATGTTCTTCTGCCAAAGCCGCCTTATCTAAGTTGTCTTATCTAACTAAATGAAGTGGCTTTGGGACCACCAGAGAGCTAAGGACAAAGTCCATGAGGAATGTGGCGGAGGGGAAAGATAGAAGCTACCTGGGTCCTGATGTGGGTCGCCCTTAAGCAGTCATGGAGCCGTGCCCCGCAGGGACTTCACTTTACACAAATCAGCAATGTCTTCTCTAAGTCAGCCGAAGCCTCTTCCTTTGGCCAAGGCTCTGTCAACTGTTCCAGGGACGGACGGTATGACCACAAAAGCAGTGGGACTTTGGCTTCCGAACCTATCTACATTTTAAAATCTGCTGAGCTTGTGCACTGATTACACTTTCCTTTTCATCATTTCCCATATTTCGCAAGTAAAAAGTAACGTGTGAAATAGGGTGTGGACCTCAGCCCTACGCAACTGGGGAGCAAGTTGGCGCTGCCCTGGGGTCAGAGAAGCCTCGCCTCCTTCGGGCTGTAGAGCTTTGCCTAAGAACCCAGAGGGCGGCCTTAGCCCTGAGATGAAGTCGGTTAAAGCCACTAGTTTCTAGATTGCTGGGGAGATTACGTGTGGTCAAGGATGAAATCTGTCTGGAAACTCAGCAAATGTTATTTCTTGTCCACAAATCTCCAACAGGAATTTTCTTTCTGTAGCCCCGGAAAACAAGAGAGGAGCAAGGATCGTGAAGAAAACGAGGTTGGAAAGGAATGGGAGTACGGGCTGCGGTCTGACCCACAGGCTTCAAACAACGATTCGAAAAATGCATTTGATTTGAAATAGCAGCCTAAGGATACCTGGCTAGGTCCCGAGGGACCAAAACATGCCCTCAGAGAACGGGCAGCTGTGTCGCACAGCCGAGTGCTGACAAGGACAGGCCACACCTGGCTCCCGCGGATCAGGCTGCAGGCTGCTGGGAGGGGCGCGGGAGCTGGGGCTGCCTTCTACAGCCTCGCGTAGCAGCTCCGAGCCCGGCCTCCGCCCACCTCCACCGTCACCATCGGTGCCTTGTACCAGTTCAGGGGCAGCAAATCCCCCGCAGCTCGTGGGGCCCTCTGCGCCGTGGGCTATAAAGCACCATTCCTCTCCCAAGCCCCAGTCATCAGTAGTAATGAGACAGCTTTGAAACTGCCACTCTGAAACCCTAAACCAGGCACAGGCCTGAATGTTGGACCAAGCACTCGGGAAAGGTTGGCCAAGGTTCGCACACACTGGCCTGGGTTTGCAGGGGGCTTTCTCACTGCCTGGTTTCTTTAGGGCCCAGGGTCTGTTTTAGCAGACGCTGGGCTGGATGGTATATGAACTGGCCGACTTAACCCTTGGGTAGAAAACAAGCAAAGCCTGGGACTGGGAGTGCTTTTCCTTTGAGGTTTTGGGGAAAGTGACCGAAGTTCCACCTTTGGCAGGAATTCTAGCCCTCTCTCCCTGGTCAAATTCCCATTAGCCTCCTATATTTCTTTCACCCACACCCCAGCCTTCCAAGATGCAGGGCGTGAGTGAGGGGAGCGAGCTCAGATGGGCTTCTCGTCATTTGGATGTGGAGACCTCAAGAAGAGAGGGTTTTCCTTTTGCTGCGACCAGGAAGTTCTAGCTCACGAGGGCACAGCTGGGTGTTCGGTCAGTGCAGAATCTCCTCCCCTGCTCAGGACAAAGCACTACAAACAACCTGCAGGCTGCCATGGTGAGCAGATACCAAGAGAAACCCTGTGGGTTCAGCCTCTGGCTACAAACAATAGGATCAAGGGCTCCATCCACAGACTCCCAGGGAAGGACGCCCTGTTGGCCTCTTTCACACACATCCTGTGCACTTGAAGACCTCACGGGAGAGGAAGTACTGGTCATGTTCTCAGCAGACATGGGGCAGTGGCTTCAACAGGGAGACTGAGGAAGGGTTCCTAGAGGGACTGTTCTGAGGATTGAGGGCAGAGCCCAGGACCTCAGAGGGTGCGGCTAGAGCTCTCAGGTTGCTGACAGCAGAGCCCTTTGCCCCACTGTCCCTTCTCCCATACCTTTGTCTCTTGTGGGTGGAGCTGGAGGGCAGGGAATCCATTTGGGAATGGCCTATCTTGCTTCACTTCCATTCCCAGGAGGGCTTAGGTGGGTTCAGAAAAGCGGCTCTTTTCCAAGACACTCTGGGCAGCTCTACTGCTCAGCCAGGCTGGACAGTTCCTTCTCAAGCAGTAGTGATGTTCTTGTGAGGTAAGTTGTCCCCTGGGCCTCAGTGAACACTGCCAAGGTCCAAACTGATACTGAAGTTTATCCATTTATTTTGCTGCATTTAGCGAGTACCTTTTACATAGCAGACCCTTTGCTAGCTTCTGGATCCAGTGAGGAATTCTTAAAAGTCCCTTCCTTGAGTGGCTGTCACAAGGCTTCTACTGCTTCTGCGAAAACTCTCTTCCTTTCTAGACAGAGATGAGAAGGTAGAAACATTTTAGGGCATCCCCTGCTTAATAACCAAAGGAGGTCTTTGAACATGTTTGCAAAACGGTCCCAGTAATGGCCATTTTTACCAGGCTTGTGAAGACTGAGTGAGTTAATGTGCAGACAGCTCAGCTCAGAGCGTGGCCCCATGGTGAGCACCCAGTGTCATGTTCCTGTGACTAATTTCATCATCATTATTTTCAGCGGGCCTTTGTCAACTACCCCCTCATCTTCTACCTACACAATGAAACAAACACAAACCGAGGCCACGCCAGCTCTGGGTCGCTGTGTCTCTTACTCTTAAACATTGCTTTCGAGAGAAGTGCTGCCCAATTCGTCATGTCATGCAGGATTTAACACCTACATTCATGTTTATTTAGTGTCTACTTTATGTCATTTTAAGATATGGAGAATGATGAGCAGGATGCAAGGAATTTGGAAGAAGTTTAGGAATGTCCATTTGAAGAGTAGGAAAACCTGGCTAATGGGGCAGGAGAGAAAGAATGGCAGCTATTAAGGTGGAGAGGAGGTGGCCGAGGGGTAGGGAATGATCCTCTGATACAAAAAGATTATTACAAAGAGAACGGCAGCAGATGCTTTTTCAAAAAGGTAGAACAAATGGAGAGCGGGAAGTTTGGCAAGAGAAATTCCAGTTCTGTCTTAGGGATGATCCTCTGGTCATGAGCTCCAGAATAGGCTGTGACATCCTTCTAACTGATTCAAAACTGAAAGGAAGATTCTGTGGTGGTCCCTGCCGGCTCCTGTTTGAGCCATCCTGTCAGGGAGGTGAGGAGAGGACAGGGTGCAGACCTACAGCACTCGCATGGCCGCTAGGGCCTCCAGCCTCCCCTGATCGGTGCGATTTAGAACCCTCCTCAGGGATCGTGGGAGTCCTCAGACCCACCCGCACTTTCTGGTCAGGAAGCCGTGTGTGGGAAGCCACATGTGGCGAGCACCTTGCTGGCTAGCGCACCTTCCGAAATGCTGAATTCCTCTTTGAAGACCAAGAGTCTTTGTTGGCTGGCCAGCTGAGACCTCATCACATCCAATATGGAAACGGTGCATGGCCACGGACATATTTCTGACTCAAACATGATTTCACCTTGTAGTGTTTCTCAAGATTTCCTACCTCAGAGTAAGTAAAGAATTATAAGGCCCTCTGGGTAAGGGAGGCATACTAGCTGCAGCATCATTTTTGGAGAAGTCTATAGATTTACTTATGTCACAGAATGCCTCTTTTGTCCTTTTTCCTGAGGTCTGTACACACAAGTCCAGTGGCCAGAGGAGAAAGACATCCTTCAAGCACAGCACTGGTATAGCTAGAGCTCTATGAGATGGAACATGCCATAGCTCTGCTTGCCTGGCAGGGCTGCCCTGGGAGACCCCTTCTGGCCTCCGTCTCTGCCTTGCCCAGGTTTGTGCCTGCCCAAGTCATCCATGAGGAACCTGGACAGAGCTCAATGGCTGAGGAACAGGGAAAAGAGTAGGGTTGGGCAGAAGGAGGGAAGGAGAGAGAGAGAGAGAGAGAGAGAGAGAGAGAGAGAGGCTGAGAGGTCAGCACCCCCAATACAGGAATGAGTATAGAAGGCAACGCTGTCAGATCTGAGTCTGGCAGTCCTCTGGATCTCACTCCCTTTACAGGCTCTGCTCTCCTTGAGATGGCCAGTCGAACCTACAGTAAGCTGTCTTTTGAGGCATTCCTGTAAACCAAGGATCAGGAAGCTTTTCTGCTGTAAAGAGTCAGACAGCAAGCATTCTGGGAAAGCCTGTTGGAGCTCTTCAACTCTGCTGCTGTACGGAAAGAAAGCCAGGGAGGAGCCAGAAACCACAGAGACTGGATGTGCCAATGAAGCTTCACGTCCACACTGGGTGACACACACCGGTGGCCCCAACATGCTTGGAGGCTGAAGCAGGAGGATTTAAAGTTAGAGCCCAGCCTAGGCAATTTAGTGACCTAGCAAGACCCTGTGTTAAAACAAAAAAAATTTTTTAAAAATGGGCCAGGATGAAGCTCAGTGCAAAGGCCTTGGGTTTAATCCCCAGTGCTACCTAACAAACAAGCCAGCATTTAATTCACAAAAGCAGGAAATTGACTAGATGTGGTCAAAGGTCACCACTTCATCAGGTCATGTATCGGTGCTTCTTAGACCTTAGTGTGTGTACAGTGGCCGCCTGGGGACCTAGTAAAGTGTAGATCCTGATTTAGCAGGTGCCGGAGATGGTGTGTAACACCAGAGACCCCTCCTTTTTGAGAAGAAAAGATCTAGAAGCCTCAAATGGAGTGGCCATGGAAGCCAGAAAGGAATGTCGGACAGGAGCGGCTGGCCAGTCTGGAGAAAGCTCCTGCTCACCCTTGCAGGTCCTGCGGACTATTTCTCTGTGGGAGTACTGTCCAGTGTGTGAAAGATATTCTGATTTCTTCAGAGGAACTGGGAATATAGCTATCTCTGAGAAAATCTGATTTTTTACAGGTTGGCTTAATGGTTTTTAAATCCCTATGCAAGACAAGTGAATCACATACGTCAAATGGCTTCCTTGGCATCTTACTATCGTGGTCCCGGACCCTCCATCAGCAGCCCCGAGTTACACTGGCAGTGCGCGCATGCGTGCGTGCGTGTATGCGTGCGGTTCTGGGGCTCTGCGCATGCATCGCTGAGACCCGGACATGAAGGAATGGTCTTGCTTGTACGGAGGAGGCGGACGAGCACTCCAGAAATCCGGCGACAGAGCTGGTGTGGTGAAAATATCAGAAGCCACAGCCTTCAGGAAAACGAATTGCAAAGTGGCCCGCTGTCAGCCTGCTGGGCGGTGGACCACAGAGCCCCCCCCCCTCTTTTTTCTTTCCTTTCTTTTTTTCAGAAACTGCAGGATTATAAGGCAAGACAGCCAAACACTTTTCTAGCGGCCCTGGCTTAGCAACTGAGGGGCTGGGACTTGAACCTAGATCTTTCAGGTTCCATATTCTGCCTTCCTCATTGCCACCCACTGGCTCTAGTTTTGAAGGGCATTTGACAGTGGAAAGGCACGGCCCGTCCTCCCGCCCCCTGCCCCCGTCCGGATATAAGCCACGTGTGTACACCACAGGCACAGACGATGCGATATTTTTATCTGAAATATTTACAGGTGGAAAGGATTAAAGCAAGTGATGAGCCACTGAAGGTTAATGCCATCTTTTAATATGGAAAAACTACCCTCCACAAGAAATATACTTGTGGGATAATCTTGAGATATGTGTGTGCGTGCTCAAAATGTCAGCCGGAGTTTCATTAATTTCAGCCTCCCCCTAGAACACTACGTCATGGTTCTGAGGCTGCGTGCTAGCATGCTGACACAGGCAGGACCCACGGCGCCTGGCCCTTGGGGCTGAATTTATGGCGTGGTGTGTGAGGGATTCATCATGCAATTTTGCCCGTGCTCCCAGTTCTTAATAAGAAATGGGACACGCAAGGACACACACTGCCTCGGTGGCTGGAGTGCTTCTGTCTCAGCTTCCAGAGCTGCTCCGCTAGCCCAGGCTTTCCAGTCAAGCAGACCAATGACTTTACACTGTAGCTCTTAGAATACCCAGAAGTGTTTTGCCCTCAGAAACCCCAGGCTCCTATTGGCTCATTTTCTAAACTATGGGATTGTATCAAGTAGTTCTGCGGCAAGCAGAGGCCTCTGAGAAGGTGTCTAAGGTGCAGCCTCATTTCTTCCGGCCTAGCTGCAAAGCTCAGGCTCACACGGCCAGTTCCTACAGATTCTGGGCCTAGGGATTCCATCACGGATACCAGCTTTATGAGCCCACGTCCAGGGCCCTTCATCCTCCATCCTTTGCGGGCACTGCAGAGACCAAAGCAGGCTTCAGAGGAAGCTGGCCTTGGAGTCCTCTCCCTGGAACTTCAGCTGTAAGATGAAGAGCCTGCTGGAAGCAAGCAAGCAGTGTTTCCTCTTCTGTAATAGAGCTGATCTTTGTTGTACAAGAAGAGCACAGCTACTCTGCTGGGAGCACCCAGGCTCGCACTTGGCACTCAGCAAGCCGCTTCTGGGTCCCATGCTCTGCCTGCAGGTGTCCTTCTCTATGGTTTTGCCTCCGAGTGGTGGCGGTGACCCAGCTCGAAAAGCCAGCTCTGGGCAGCAGGACCTAGGACTGCATTTCTGTCCCTCTCCTTATCAGCCACACATATTGGGTATTTTGTTGTGTCTTGTGCCTTACACTGTCTTCTCATCAGGAAGACAGAGGCACAGCAAGGTGCCCTGAGCAGTAGCTAAGAGTGCACAGGCAGTTCTAAGTAAAATGTTAATGTAGTGCCTGGCATTGCGTAACCATTCGCCACATTCTCATTAGGAAATGGTAGGATACGCGTGTCATAACCTGCAAAGGCCCTGGCTACCTGTGGATGAGGATATTTCTGTCCCTTCTCCACCGTATGTCAAAGAAACCGCCACAGCGTGACCTACTTCCAGAGCACTTTTCCCTAAATTCCTGTCTGCCAGCACAGCCTTCCATCCATTTACTGGGATGCAAAAGGCATTGACAGCCACCAACTGGAGCTCAGCTCCTCCTGAGACCAACACTGGGGAAGGACATCAGTCCAAACCAGGGTTGCTACGTGCTGAGTGGCCGTGGGCTGTCGGGTGGAGGGCTGGATGCTAGGTGGTCCTCCTCCTCCTCCTCAACCAAACAGGGTGGCTTCTCCTCTCATCAGAACCTGCTCTCCGGCGTGCTTGCGGTGGTGGAGGGGAGTGACATTTATCTAAGAGTCCCTTAAGGAAATTATGTTTGCCCATCATTGCTCTCCTGCTAGCAACCCTGGTCATCCTAAGCAGAGACTTGGGGACCAGTGGGAAGGCTGGGGTGTTGCTCCAAATCAACCACGGAGGACAGGGTTCCCCGTGATGCTGAGACTGCTAGTGCGGGCCATGGGCCTGCAAGTACCGTCCATACATATTTCTCACCGTTAAGCAAACAACCCGACTGGCAGAGCACTGTAGGGAAAATGACATCACTGCAGAATTTTAGGGCTAATCATTTAGCTGGATTAGCCCCAAAGTGCTGTGTCTAAAATCAGCATCCCTGCCTCTTTATGTACTCCAGATGAAACACATTAGCAGAAATATGGCAAGGGACACTCACAATGCACGGTTCTACACTCTCAGCAGTTTTTGCAAATCTGCAATTAGTCTAAAGGGCCTGGGTAAATTAGGCCTCTTGATAAATGAAGCACCTAGACAGGCCTCAGATTTATTGAATCCCTCTGTCCCATTGTCCAGAGCCCATGTCAGCTCACCGTAGCATGGGGACTGTACATGGGAAAGGGAAAGGAGCCTACTTGGGCTCAGAAGTCGTGCCCCTGAGTCTTCAGAAAGACTGTACTGAGGCTGCTGCCTTGGGGCCATGACAGTTTCTGCCAGGGACATAATAGGTGAAGTAGAAACCCGGCGTCAAGAAGTGGGTCGGTGGGATGGAGGGACACAGTGCATACTTTAGACAGAAGAAAACATGGAAAAGGTGGCTCTGCATGCCCCAGTTTTGCTAGCAATAGGAGAGGCTGGTGAGTCCAAACAACTCTGCTCCTCCTCCTCTGGGCCTCCGCAGCCTCCTGCAGATACCCAGGATTAGTGACGGTTGCCACCAGCCGCCCTGCTTGGTGCTCTAGCTGGACTTTGATTCTTACGTTCCCAAATGCAACTGCCCATGTGCTTCCTGCAATAAAGTACATGGGTGTTTGGGCTACACAGATCGGAGAAGAACACTTACCTCCAGAGTCCAGCGGTGGAATTTATAAAACCCTGGAGCAAACATCCGGAGTCCAGAAGGCTGTCAATAGCTGTGGCTTAGGTAAAGGGGACCTACAGGGCAGGAGTACCACAGGCCTATTATTCTGATTTATGTCTGGATCCCAGGAAGTGGTCCGCAGCCATACTGGGGTGACACCTGCTAACTCTGCTGCTGTTGCGCCGCTGTGGGTGCTGATGTCAGCTGAACAGGCTGGAAGACACGGCTGGCAGAGGCGCAGATGTTCGGGGGTGGTGAGCGCGCTCTTTTGTGAAGACTCTTTGATTTATTTATTTTTGCAACATTTTCTTTGCTGATTACTCAGGTCACAGATATGTTGGGGTCATGAGTAACTAGTCTGGATATTTTAAATTTAAAAAATAGGACAGTGACAGAAAAGAACTGGAAACTGAGGCCCCTGCGTGTGCACGTGCATGTGTCCCTCCCTGCCCCATTCTGTCTTCACAGTACAACTTCAGTCTCTCTGGCTCTCTTCTCATCCACCCAGCATGGCTGCTCTGGCCGTGTAAGGCCACCCCTCCCCCAACAGACCACTCACCACTTAACTCTTGGCCACTGGGGGCAGGGCATCCGAGCCCACAGCTGGGTGTCAGGAGCACCCCAACGTGTGAGCTCTGCAGAACCGCTCTCTCCCAGAGGTGCAGGAATTGCCTGGCTGCCCTCTGGCTGCAGCCCGCTGTGATTCAGTGTCTCTGGTCTGCAGATAGCCGGGCAATTCTCCTGTCAGCCCACATTGATTTTCCTGTTGATTACATTACCTCCAATCACAAAAGAAATTGTGCTCCTCTCCTGCAGTGTCAAGGCAGAATGAATAGCAAACATTTCCCTGCAGGCAGCTCAGTCGGCTTGAGCAGACAGGGCACTGTTCCTGCTTCCTTGCCTTCCAAGCCCGTCCTCTCCACTCAGTGGACAACTTGCCAACTGAGGTGGGCACTGGATGCGACTCAGAGTGCATGGGGTACCGGATGATGCCTCCAGGAGATTCTTTGGCATCTTAGGACCTTCGAAATTATGGGATTATGAAGGTTTAAAGGGGGAAAAGAGCTGGTGACACCAGATACGTTGAGATTGGAGAATGTGCTTTCTCATGTCTTAAAAAAGACCCTTAGAATAGTATCAAAGAGATTGCGCCATTTTTAGTCCGTTTAGAAGTTTGAGTACTTACTGATTGGGATCTCTGCATGCATGTGCACATGCACGTGTGTGTGTGTGTGTGTGTGTGTGTGTGTGTGTGTGCACGCTGTGTGCATGCCCAATCTTCCTGTGCGTGGTTGATTCCAGGTCCACCTTCTGCACCCCTGGTGTGCAGGGAGAGCCTGCTCATGCAGGCAGCTTTGGCTCAGAGTCCTGGCACGGCGAATGAGGAGAGGCATCAGCACTTTGCAAACAAGGAGTTAGCAACAGAAGGCAGGCGCCAGCCTCCAGAGGGGCTTCACACGCGGAGGAGTTGCTATCTGCACACACAATGTGCCTGTCAAGGCTGGGCTGAAAAAGCCACAGACCCTTGGTGAGCAGGAGATGTTCTCTCTGTGGGCACCAGGAATGGCCACATAAATAGCAGCTCCGACCTAGGAAAGCTTGGCATGCTGGGTACCCCTTGTGAGTATAGTGAACTTCTTATAGCAGAAGTTTTAGTTAATGATTCGTCAATATTTCTTTAGCACTTACGCAGCGTGTCAAGCCCCAGGGATTTCTTCTAGCGTGTGTTTGTCCTCGCACTTGTGGTCTGAATTAATCCTCACCGTGAAACGCGTTGTGCCCTGTTGAGCTGACCTGGAAACAGAGCTGGGCATGGGCGTGACTTGCCAAGGTACTGTGGTTAAGTTGTGTCCCCTCCAGGAGAGGTTGTAGTCCTGAGCTCTGCCACCCTTGGGTAGAAGCTAATTTTAATCTTCGGGGATAATCAATTTAAAATCAGGGCACGAGGATGAGTCCAAATCAATGCTACTGCTGTTCTTAGAAAGCAGACCCAGACAAAATGGCCAACAACACGCCACGGAATGCTGATCCTGGTGCACAGAGCTGCAGACGCTAGGAGAGTCGGGAACAGATACCTGTCCCCAAGCCCTCTGTAGGAACAAGCCCCTCGGTCCTAGGACCCAGCATCTGAAGTCTCGAGGAAATGTTGCTCAACCACTCAGTTCACTGCATTTTGGAAATGGACGTGCAAGGTTGCATAGCACGTGTGCTGCAGAGGCCAGGCCTGGGGTGTAGGCTGTCGTGCCCGCCCCGCTGTCCTGACTCGGCCTTTGTCCTGAGCATGTGCGAGGCCAGTGGTTGCCTGGGCTCAAGTGGGCCTGATACCTTTAGGAATGGCTGTGCTGGGACAGTTTGGGGACCAAGCCAAAAAGGAGTTTTATTTGAATCTAGTGTCTAGAGACACTGTCACTTAAAAGATTTAGAAACCTACTAAGTTGATTATTTACATGAAAGACCTTAAAATGTTTACATCTGTTAACCTATGTCTAGAAACCTAGTCAAATAAAAGAGTAAGTGCACAGGTTTACGTGGATTCATCACAGCACTGCGTATGGTACAGGGGAAGGTATGGAATATCATTTTTCTTTATTTGTGAACGGAAAATGAATTCTGGTCGAGCACAACCTAGGCTAGCATCATGAGAGGAGGTCCTGACTCCTCCACCCCAACCTGGATTTTAGGACTTAGCAGCAAAGCCTCCCTAACGGTAGCGTGTGGCACCAGCCACCCTGACAGTCCTTTGGGAAGCAGGCTCCAGCCAAGCGCACCCACCTCCTGGAGTTCAGGTGGGGCCATGGATCCGCCACAGCTCAGATCTTATTTTCCTTCTCTGTTTTAAGGGGAACCATTAGCTAGGGAGACCCCAGCCTCTCTTTAATATCTGCAGTCCTTTAAACAATACTTTCCTGTAAAGAAGAAAGACAACCCCCCTCCTCTCTCTCTCTCTCTCTCTTCACCCCTCCTTCTTTCTTTCCCTCACTCTCTCCTCCCTCTGTGTGTGTGTGTGTGTGTGTGTGTGTGTGTGTGTGTGTGTGTGTGTATAATATGGCACATAGCAGAACTGGGATAGACACATTTCATCTTTCTTTCATGTGACCACAGCAACGAAAACAAGTAGAGACTACAAAACAAGAAGACAAGGTTTAATTGTTTGTAAGTAACCAATGACACTTAGAATGGTGACATCTAAGTACCCAGTAACAGACTGATGATGTTGATTCTGACCCACACGCTCCATTCCTAGGCACTAACATTTTAGTTAGCAATAGAGGAAAAAACGTTGACATTGTAGAGTCAAGAGAAGAAAGCATGAAGTTGTTCATGGTTCTCTTGCTGCTCTTATAAGCTTGGCTTCTTAAAGCCATAGCCATTTACCATCATATAGCTGACGGGTCAGAGCTACAGCAGGCCCAGTGGTTTCTGCTCAGGATCTTAGGCGTGGCCAGGCTGTATTCTTCTTGAGAGCTGGATCTCTGGGGTTCACTGAGATTGTTGCCAGGATTCTACTGTGGCTGTGCCCCCCGCCCCGCATCCTCATAGCCTTGGACTTGCTTTCGACGCCTGGAGGCTCCTGGCCTCCCTTGCTTTGCGCCCTCTTCTCTCATCAGCACCACTAAGGAAGAGTCTCTCTTGTGTCCAGCCCCTCACTGATTTATGTTTCTGTCCTCAGGAAAACTGGGCCCCTTTGAAGACTCACCCTTGCATAAGCACTCCCTTCCTCACAGGGAGCTGTGCCACACGACACCGCCAAATGCAGGAAGTGATGTCCCAGCACGCGGCAGGTCTGCGTGCCCACATGCGAAGAGCGGGGAGGTCCTCTGAGAATTCTGTGTGACACAGAAATTGATGGCATAGACAGCCAGGCCTCAGCCATAGAGCCCCATGCGAGCTCAGGAAAACGCTCACGTGATATAAGCCTCAAGAGGGGTTTTCCAGGGTAAAAGTATGAATGGCCACTAACTCATGAACATTACTGTATTTTCCAAGTATAGGAAAAGAAGAAACACGGAACAAAACCCAGTGTCTCAGGGCTAGGGAGATAGCTCAGTGGAATAAGCGCTTGCCTGGGAAACACAGGGTGCTGAGTTCAATCCCCGATTCCACTCCTGCTGTGCTATCTCTGCCCCCAAGCGCGCTGAGACAGCGATTGAGAGTGAGCATGGTGGTGTGTGCCTGCAATCCCAGCACTTGGGAGGCTGAAAACAGGAGGATCACTGAGTCCAACCTATGTAGTGAGACCCTGTAGACCTTGTACTAAATACATTAAAAACAAACAAACAACAACCAAAAAAAACCCCAATGACAAACATTATAAGGTCATCACATGCTTATCTGTGCTTGGGGAGTATGAGGTCATCTCATGTGTATC
This sequence comes from Myocastor coypus, assembly GCA_004027025.1. Taxonomy (NCBI): domain Eukaryota; kingdom Metazoa; phylum Chordata; class Mammalia; order Rodentia; family Myocastoridae; genus Myocastor; species Myocastor coypus. The sequence continues at coordinate 32,074 of PVJA010006892.1, read as the reverse complement.
CGTGTAATATATACTTGGAAAATAGACCCGCCTGTATCCTTAGAAAAGCGCTCCTCACAATTACTACCTCTGCCCTTTATCCTTACCAGGAGCAAAAGCCAAGACCCTGACTGGCTTAGAGTACCATTCAATGCTTTCTAGAAACCTGCTCCTCCTATAAATACAAACTGTCTCTTCTACTCACTGGAACCCTGAGCGAATGTCCCTTACTACGCATGCTACCTTGCCGCTAAGATACCTCACCTGCTTTCTCTGCATTTGCCACATCTTAAATAAGCTTTTGCTTCCCCCTGTACCAGCTTTGACTCCCCGCTTTCTCTCTAAGAGCCCCACTTCTCCACTGCGTGGTGGAGGGAGGCAACGACCCACAGCAAGTCACTAGGACAGCCCCTGCCAGAAGTAGCCCAGGGATGGGGAGGAGCCTACCGTGCTGCCTGGTTTGTGAACTGAGTTCTTTCCACGATGCTGTCACAAACTGATCTGGACAGGAAGTGAATCATACTTCCCCATAAGGTAGGGATCACACCTACCCATTGAATCTGATCTGGTTCTCATCCAAGTCCATTTTCAACCAGAAACATGGAGAGAATCAAGTTTGTGAATGGAGGTACCACCGCACATTTGTAACTGAAGGAGCCCCACCCCAGCTAGGTGAAGAAATATTCAGGCCTTGAGCTAACACAGTACTGTCTAGCTAGGAGGCATTTGCTGTGTGGGAGCCAGCTGCGTGGCTGGATGGCTTGCTCAGACATTCCTTCCTCTGCCTTGCGTTGGAGCTGCAGGCAGACCGTGTTTGTGTACAGCACTGTGTGGTGCTGGGGATCCTGTCTGACTCTCTCTGAAATAACTTCATACATTTTGGCCAAAAGATTCCAAAAGGCAAGTGGCATTTTTATTTGTTGTTATTCTTGAGGAAATCACCTATAGAACACAAGTTATTCAATCTTGCTTGAGAAAGACCTCATAATTGCTATTTTCCCACCACTGCGTTGATTTCTTCATAAGGTTGAGGTTTTTTCAGAGTTTCCCATTGTCTCTGTGAGCAGAACAGACCAGCTTCTCATAAATAACCACAGAGAAGCAGCAGACTTCTTGGCTCAAATTCACTTTTCAGCCTGACATGTCAGAAGGAGCCTGAAGCCAAAAAATCTCTCCCCAAATGGAAGTGTGGCCCTGGGAGACCCAGCAACACAAATGATGCAGAAACCCTTCTGGTGAGAACCCCTGCACTACCATTAGAAAGAGGAATTACTTCCGGAGGGACCGGCAGCATGTGGTAGAGTCATCTGGGCACCTCGGTTGGCCAGCTCGGGTGCGGCGTCCTGCGCTGGTCACAAGTTTGGGTGCTCAAGTGAGAAATGGAGAGGGAGAGGGAACTCATGGGACTTCGTGGAAACCCCCAGCCACGCTCCCCTGCACCGCAGGTGGAGCGGCGGGACTCGCCTGGGGGCTTCCTTTCCCCTCCCCCCCATGTCCTTTGCCTTCTCTGCTGCACTCCCCTGCCTTCCTGCTTGCTCTGCCCATGTGTCTATTTCTCCCACCTGCCCCCACTTCAGGAAGACCTTTGAGGGTCTTTAATGTGTACATTCCTGCCTTCTAGCAGACAACAGAAAGCTGCTGGAGGTAGTGCAGAAAAGCCTCCTCATAGTGGCCTACAGTAAAAATTACTTTTGCTAGAGGGTCACACCCACCGTCTCCAAAGCCAGCTCTTTCCAACTGCTTGCCAGGTTACTACATACATTTTATACAGAGTGGACCAGGTTCAGGGCAGTACGGCAGGTGATGGCATCTGGCAGCCTTAAATGGGTGTGACACTGGAAGGGGGACCTCAGCCTGCACAGGAAGCAGCATTTGGGAGTGCTTGCTGGAGTGTCTGCCAAGTGTCTTCCATGCAGTGTCGTACGATGAATTGCATGAGCTAACAGATGGGAAGGAATAGTGTAAGGGAAGCAGAAATGAACAGCCACAGGGCGGTGCTAAGACCTGTGGCTCATGTGGCCGTCCCAAGTGGAGAAGAGCAAAGGTCTGCACACAGAGATGATCTCCTGTGGGGCTGGAGAGCCCTATAAGCAAACGATGCTCTGTCAGGCCTTTCCTGAACGTTAAATATCATGAGAAGCTAGGATATCCCGGGGTCACCGTCCCTCAGCAGGGTGCCTTAGGCCTCCATAGAGTCCCTCGTACTGTGCTAGTATTTCCCCTCTGGTAGCCTGGTGATAAAAATTGACACTAGGCTTCCTTTCTCCCGCAGGGGCAGGAAAGCAAGTGGGGGTGCTCAGCAGCATAGGGGAGGCCCTCGAGGTACCCTCGTGGAAACAGGAAGGAGCTTTGCTTTCTGGGAGCGGGGCATATCCCTGCAAAGTTGAAGTCGTCAGCTTCAGATTTTCTACTTAACTTAGCAATTATTTGATGTACACAAACTTACAAGTTACGAAGCATAAGAAGAAAACAGACACTCATGACACGTCCACCTGAGCAGAGGCAGCGCACCTCAGGACTCTCCACAGCGACCCTGCTGCCCTTCCTCATGGGGGTGCCCTTTCCTGACCCCCACCTGACAGAAGATAATCCCTCAAGCCTTTTAGTTTATGATATTCTTCATTCCTATTTTTTTGTTATGGTTTTGCTGCATAGCTATATAACCTTACTAAGTTTTGTGAATTTTTTGAGCTCTGTGTAAATGATCTCATGTATGTGCATTTTTGTGAGTGGCTGTGTTTGTGATTTTTTTTTTAATCCATAGAATTCTGATTCATTCGTTCTCCTTCCAGGGCACTGCTCTCTGTGACACGCCACAGCAGACTTCAGCCCTCCCCTCTTTCCGATGCAGCAGGTTTGATTTTAAATTAATTCAAAAACATGTTTCCACTATAGGATTTGGTTAGTTCTCTTATTCAGTGTGTGGTGCTAACAGAAAACCATAAGGTAGGTTGTTTATAAGCCACAGAAATGAGATGAGAAGCTAAGATCAGGACCCCAGCATGGCCAGGTCACTGGTGAGGGCCTTGGGTTGGAATTCAGATTGCTGACTTCTTGTGTTATTCTCATGCAGCACAGAGAAAACGAGAGCTCTCTCCAGGGTCCTTGTCCTAAGGGCACCCATCTCATCTCACCCAGGAGGCTTCCACCCCCTGTGACCTGATCAACTGTTTAAGGCTTCATGGCCAAACACTATCTTACTGAGGGCCCACGTTTCAGCCTGTTAGTCAGCTTTCTGCTGCTGTGATAAAATGCTTGAGAATGACAAATTAAAGATGGGCAGGTGTACGTTCGCTTACTACAGAGCTTCAGTCTCCAGTCAGCTGGCTCCAAAGCAGAACTGCTATGGTGTGAGGCAGGGCAGAGGACAGCAGCTGTCTCTGGGCAGCCGCAGGCATAGTACCCATCTCCTGAGATTCCCACCCCTTTCTAATAATGCCACCAGCGGGGGCTTCAACATTCGAGCCTCTGGGGGATACTGGAGATCCAGAGAGTATGTGGATGGAGGGGTCACACACATGCTCAGTCTATGACAGGGGTGTTTATTCAGGTGGGGTAAAGCTAAGGTCTAGCTGAGTAAGACCAGGTGGTTGAGCAGACTAGATTATGGAAGAAACCTACTTTTGGAGTAAACCAGGCACTTGTCACTTGCCCTCATCTTCTAACAGTGTGCATTCTATGAAGGGCAGGTCATTTCACTCTTCTTAGAAGCATGTTTGAACAGGGAGGGAGGGAAAGAGAGAAGAAGGGAGAGAGAAAGAGAGAGACAGAGACAGAGAGAGACAGAAAGAGAAAGACAGACAGAGAGGGAAAGAGAGAATCAGAGACAGAGAAAGAGACAGATAGACAGACAAAGACAGAGAGAGAGACAGAAAGAGAGACAGGGAAAGACAGAGAGAAGGAGAGGGGGAAGAGAAAGAGGGGGGAGAGAGAAAGAGAGACAGACAGAGGCATAAAGACAGAGACATAGACAAAGAAAGAGAGAGAGAGAAAGACACAGACAGACAGAGAGAAAGAGACAGAGGCAGAGAGAGATAGAGAGAGAGAATATTACATTGAATGAACTTGAGGGCTTCTTCTAAGGGAAGGTCTTCTTTTAATAGCTTATGCTACTCTCTCGGTGACTAGCGATTGCCTGCTGTTTTGCCCTTCTCCTAAGTACAGTATTAGGCAGGAAACAGAATCAAGCTTTGCCACCGTAAGACTTTGAACCTGTGGGAAGTGTCAGAGAATAGAGGATTGGGTTTCAAGTTGTTCCTGTGGCGTTATTGCTTTGGCCCATTTTTGGTGTTCTGTGGCTTCAAATTGCAGACTATAGCAGTGGCAGAAACACACAGAGCTGCAGACAGAGCTCTGGATGAGGCTGCCTGAGGTACAATAACCAGAAAAGGCCTTCAAAGCAGGTGAAACTGCAGAGAAACTGGCTCTATGCAGCCAGGAGGAAGAGAACGGTAGACTCAGTGACCTGCATGGGCAAAACTCCCATGAACAAGAACTTCCGATGTGCAGGAGCCTGGCAGAGGTGCTCTAATGGGAAGCATGGCTCAGTTATGCTCTGGATACACAGGGACAGGCCGTGGGGGCCGTGGCCCAGAGTAAAGCCTTTATCCTGGGTACAAAAGGAAGCAAAGGGGTAAAGGATTTGCAAGCAGAGGGTGGCACTGCCAGATACGAGTTTTCTTGGATGACTTCCCAGCCCAGGTGAGGGCATAGGAGGGAAAGAGAGTGGGAAGAGGGACTGCGGGTCTGTTGGGAGGGGACAGGACTAATACCAGCGCAGTCACCACAGAGATGAGCGCCAGAAGACAGCCGGCTCCAGAATTCTTTGAAGCGAAGCAAAGGCACGTTGCTTGTATTGGCCTAGTCCACCTCAAATGGCCAGTGTGATTGGCACGAGGGATAAATGGGGGAATGAGCAGAGCCCAGCTCACTTCGCTGGAGAGGAGAGAGTCGAGGAACCGGGGCTGCTTCGCGAAGAAAGCCGCAGCTCCCCGGAAGTCCTTCCTGTGCCTCCTCTTCTTTCGGTTTGATCTTAAGTTTACCTATGAAACTTGGCTCTGTTTGAAGATGTCCTTTGGGTCCCGAATAGACCAGCGCAGAAGCCCTGCTGTGGAGAGAGGCCGTCCGCGCCCTGCCCTGTCCTGCGCACACCTGCAGGACACGCCCTCCCGGTGCTCTCTTGTGCTTCCTGCCTAGAGGAGGCGCCTGAATCGTTCTGTCAGACCCCAACTTGAGCATGTACTACTCTCTCCCTCACAGTATACTGCTGGTTTAAAGTACCATAAAACATGACCGAATGGGGAATATCGGTGGCTGTTTAGTATGCTTTAAAATTCTTTAATTTGCTGTACCACAATAACTTGCACTTTAATAAAAGCAATCTCTCGTCTTAATAGCCACACAATAAAGAGTTATTTATATGAGTCAGTGTGCAGGCCCACGCCTTCCAGGTGTGCCCCAGATTTCAAGCACTGCGAGCTGCGCCTGCCGCAGCCCCGACGGCCGCGCTCAGCCCCGGGCTCCGGCCTGCGTGCGCGCTGATTTATTTCAGTATTACGTTTAATTGTTTCCTTCTTGTCGAAGCCTTAGCATGCGATGCTTGTAAATCTGACCCAAATCCTCCATATGGCACTCCGGTTTTCCATTCTCAAATGCACTCGCCCTGGAATAATGACTGTGGTATAACTCAATTTGAGTTCTGCTGCTGGGGACTTTATTACATAATGCTTTCTAATTGACCCTCATAGTTTAATAAGACAGAACATTTCACCAGAACATTGACAAAAGTTATTAATTTTCACTTCAGCAGAGACCCATGTCCCAATTAAATCCCCTGATAATGCCTGCCTGACTGACCTCATTATGGCTAATGCTTATTAGTCCTGCCGAGAGGACAGCATCACACACGGTTAAGATGCCTAAATGAGCACACACGACCATCCGACGCTATTACAACTTACGTACATGACAAATTTCACTCCCCTAAGCCGTGCCTGGTACAGTGAGGGTGGCACACGGTTGTCATCCTGCGAGGCCAGCCATGGAGGATCGGGAAGGTGGTGTAAAAATGTCATCCCAGTGCATTCCCTAAGCATCTGCCTTTCTAGGAAAGATTTCAAGTGTGTGGGCGTGTCTCGGCCAGGAGACCGACTTAGGCCCATTTCTGCTTCTACAGGGAACAACCAGTGCTCGTTTATTTGGTAGAATTTGGAATTTTGTTCATGGGTCCCTCCTCCAGCCAACTGAGAACTAAAAGAAAAGAGGCAAACTCAAGAGCAGCCGTGCCAGCAAGCACCGGCTCCAGCCGTCTGGGTTCCGGAGCTCCCTCTTCCTTGAGGCTCTCTCTGTTCACACATTTGCTCTTAGCCGAGAATTTTGCAGGAGATGGTGGGCAGGGCTCGTGGAGGCTCCACACCTGCCATTTCGGTCGCTTCCGTCTGTGCATCAGACGCCACCCCGACTCACCAGCGATGGAACCACCCACATAAGCTAGAAGAACCTCACAGTGAAGAGAGTTAAAAAAAAAAAAAAATGTTGGTTTGTACCTGTGGCCAAACTGGAAAGCTTGGAATGCCGAGAAAATGAGAGTAAGGAAATCTTGGTGTCTGAGGCTTTGTGTTGCTTTTCAGCTTTTTCCCTGGTCTGTACAGCAAGGTTTATCTTGGAGGCAATCTGAGAATGGCTCTGTGTCTGCATTTTCCTGGACACCGTGGTCATTCCCTCTGGGCTGTGTGATTTGACACACGACCACCATCTACCAGCAGAGATCAAACTTCTCCAACGCATGGCACCGTGACAAGTAATGTGTATCGACAAAACAGCAAAGAGTGTTCTGGAAATGTGAGCGGTGGATTTGGTGCTGGGCTCTTGCTCAGCTAGAGATAGCTTAAATCACAGGCTTCAGTTGCCCACAAAGATAAAGCCAAAATTTAAATAATGATAACCAGCTGGAAGCTGCACTTCACTGACATTGCTCCGGCCTCCTTCCTCCTCCTCCTCCTCCTCTGTTCTCTCCTATATTATAGAAAGCAGGAATTTTGTGGGGAAACATAGTAATAATAGCAATAAAAAGAAATTAAACTAAGCTTCCCTAGGGAGTATTTTAAAGGACTTCAGTTTGCTCAATCACACATTCTCAAATGTTTGTTCAGCTCTTCATCTGTGTTCAGCACTCGGCTTGGCATTTGAAACCCAAGCACTATGGCATCCCCAGGCCAGACCCCGGACTTGGTGGCCTACCAGGTTTGGATAAGAACTGAACACAAAGCTCTCTGAACCGTGAGCTCATGGGTCGATTCTAGGTTACAAAGTGTATGCAACCTCAAAGAAGTGGGAAGTGACCAAAATTGCTGTTGGGGAGGATTGGGGAGGTAGGGGTCCCAAAGGTCCCAGAATGGATTCCTAGAGTCTCAAGTGGTAAGTAGAGATAGTTCACTGAAGAGGAGGACTTGGGCTTCAGGCGGAGAAACGTCGTTGCTCTCCATCTGACAGGGGCTTAGCCCTATTGTGCGCTGTTATGCCATTGAGGCTGCATGGGTGTTCCTGATTCTAGAGTGTGACTCCTGGTGGTTAATTCTGGAATGGCAGCCTTTTCAATAATAATTCTGGAGGGTTTTAGCACCCATGCTTGAGGGAACTGTATACCAAGCGACAGTGAACTTGTTCACCCAAAAGAGTTTTGAAGAACACTTCTGTGAGAGACAACATTATCAACGATAAATGTGAGCTCAGGAAAAGAGGGTGGTGTAGTTTGGATCTGAAAAGACCTGCAGGACTCATGGGTTCTGAAGTGGGGCCTCTGGAAGGTGAGGGGATGAGCAGTGAGTTGACCCGTTTATGGGTCTATAATTTGATGAAATTACTGGGACTGAGGGAAACAGGAGTTGGGGGCCGAGCTGAAGGAAGCAGAGCTGCCTTCCTGGATGCCCCGAGAGAAGAGGCTTCATTCCACCACACGCTCCACTATGCTGTTCCTCTGTCCCATGCCCAGGACCAGCGAAGCCAGGGGAGCCTAGATCAATGCCTCTAAAATGAGCCAAACACGCCTTCCCTTCTTCAAGTGCATTCATTCAGGAATGCTACCGCAGTGATAGGCGGGGAGCTCTGTTCTAAAGCTGGGAAGGCTCAGAGCTCAGTTGTGTGTGTGCTCTTAGGGCTCAGCCATGACTGTACTTTTTTTCCTCTTGCTGCTGTGCTACAGCTGTGCAAGCCAACAGGGGCTAGGTTTTTCCTACTCCGTGTTCAGTTGCAACACGCTGGATGTGGTGGGAGTATTTACACAGCAGCCATCAGCAGACCTGATAACCCAGAACTTTTTACCCTGGCCACCCCACCTCCAGGGGGCTGAGTGTTAGACACGGATCAGCAGACCACGAACAGGACTGAGAGTTGCTGGCTATAGGAGAAACCACACATGGATCTTATCAGAAACCTAGCAAATGTTCCTGACTGTAAGATAAAGTTCTAGTAAAATTCAGTAAACACACTGTCTTAGTTACTTCTCTCGTGGCTGAGATAAAATGCCCAACACTCAAGGTTAAAAGAGAAAAGGTTTATCTGTCTCACAGTCTATAGAGGTTTTAGTCCATAACCGGCTGGCTCCCAGGAGGGTGGCACGTGGCAGAGGGGCAGCCTTTCCTGACGGCTGCTGTGAGAAGCCACCTTGAGTCAAGACTCTCTGGGCTCCTCCCCTTGTGTGTAGGCTCTGTGCCCTCTGGCGGGTGCAGCACTCACACAGTGAATCCTAGCATTGGATCATGAATCAATCATACACTCAAAATTCAGCTACTTCTGAAAAAACTTGTCCACCACAACTGCATGATGCTTTTGCGGGGAACATCTAGACACAAATCGTAACATTCCACCCCTAGCCGCCAAAGACTCATGCACATCCCTTATGCAAAAGGCATTCAGTTCATCTCCGAGAGTTACCACAGTCCTAACAGACTCAGCATTGCTGAAAAGCCCAAGTCCTAAGGCTCCTCTGAGATCTACGGCAGACTCTTTGCTGTGAGCCCCTGTACAAAGGAAATGAAAAACACTTCCAGTACTCAATGGCACAAGACAGACATTTCTATTCTAAAAGTTACAGATAGGAGGATACCAACGAGTAGGACCAAAGCAAGTCTCAACGTCAGCAGGGCAAACATCAAGTCCTGTGGGGCCATGAGCACCACCTGAGGCAATTTGTGGCAAGACATGAGCTCCAAAAGGCTTGGGACGGCCTTGCCCCATAGGCTACCACTGGCTGTCGTTCCCACGGCTTCTCTCTTGGGCCGCTCTGTTCCTTCCTTAAATTTTTTCTCAGGTAATCCATGCTCCTGGATTCTCCAGGCTTCTGGGATCTCAGCTGCTCTAGGGACATCATACTCACAGCTTCACACACTGCCCTCTCAGGGGCACACCCCTAGGCCTTTCAGGCCTTTTGAAATCTGACCGGGAGCCTTGCTGACCTCACGGCTCTTCCACTCTCATGGACATGAGACCAGCATCATGTGGATGATGCCAAGGTCGGCTGCCAGCTGGAGCAATAGCCAGGCTTCCCTCTGTCCTTGCCACAGGGGTCAAGCGCCTGGAGTGACTGAGCACTCTGAATCCATTTCTAAGGAAAAATTTCTCTCGGCCGCTGCTATTCTGGATCGTGGTGCTCTTGGGCTTTCTTCTTCTCAAAGCGAAGTCTTTCCCTTGTGCAATTCTGCAGTTGCCAAGGGTGGAGAGTTGCTGCTTCTTGTGAGGCCCTCAGGCCATCTTTTTTGCTCTTTTCCTTCTCAGCCCTCAAGATCTCCTCTGTTCTATCGTCGCAGCCTACAGCTTTACTGGATCTTCCTTTCTGAACAAACACAACATTTTAAATCATGTTGCTGGCACCTTCACTCTTGATTTTCAACATAAATCTGGCTAAAAGCCAGACAGTAGCCAGGCCAACAGCAGCCGCACCAATAGCTGTGCCACAGTCTCATAAGACTGCCCTAAAATTTCTTCTGCCAGGTTGATTAGCCTACTGCTCTAATCTCACTCCCAGGTGAAGTCTCTGGACCCAAGCAAAATACAGATAAACTTTTTTTTAACTTAATATAAAATCTACAGGGTCTCAGTGAACAGATTAGACTTCTAGTGATTCTCCTGCTGTCCGCTTCCCAAGTGCTAGGGTTACAGGTGTGTGCCACCACACCCAGTCTCAATCATGGATCAAACCCTGGCCATTGAGCTCTGCCTAAGCATGTGCTTTAGTCTGCTGAGCTATCTGGCTGGCCAGAAATGCAGAAAAAGTTTCTGCCAAGCCATAGCACACATCATTTGATGTCCAACAGCCGACACACCCCTTCCCAGCAGAACTCTTCTGAGCCTGATTCTCCTAGAGGATTTCTGTCAGCCTTCCGCTTGGCTGAGCTCTAATCCGATGTCCCAGGTAGAGCAGTCTAAGGTGGTCCAGCTCTACTTTTTCAGCCAGAGAGCCCAAATTTCTCAAACTCTTCCCACAAACCATTCCCAAAGGCCCCCAAACCACAAGGTCAGATATAGCTCTAGTGAGGACCCCACTTCTCTGATACCAAATTCTATCTTAGTTACTTTTTTGTTGTAGAGACAAAATACCCTGACATCCAAGATTAAAGGAGGAAAGATTTATTTAGCTCACAGTTTGTAGAAATTTTAGTCCATGATTGGCTGGCTTCAAGGCAGGTTGGCACGTGGCAGAGGGTACCTGCTCATGGTGGTAGAAGATACCAAAAGGAGCAAAGGCAAACAGAGGGTGAGAAGCTTGTTTTTTTGCCCCTTTTATCTAGATAGCTGGCATTCAGGTGGTGCCCTACCCATCAGCGACTTATCCAGCTAACACCCACCTTTAACTGCAGCACCCTTAATCCCAGCATTGCAAACTCCAGATTTAGCTCTCACTGTCTTTAAAAAAGCCTAAAACTACATGAGGCTTGAGGTGATATCTAGTCACAACCCATAATATACACAAGCCCTAGGTCTGGGACCTCACCTTCCACAAACAGCACTCTTTAAACCCTTTTAAATGTATTTGGTGCAGGGTCTCTCTCGGCAGCTTGGACTCATAGTGGTCCTCTTGTTTTCAGCCTTCCCAGTGCTAGGATTACAGCATGTGCCACCACACCTGACCTTGGTGGCCAGCTCAGCGTGCCTGCCTGGGGGGCAAGGCCTGCATGGCATGTGGTGCCAGGGCTGAGCTATCTCGCTGGCCCTCTAGGACCCTTGAGAAAAGAATTTTCTGAATCCGTAGCTAAGGTCCTGAGTCAGCTCCCTGAGGCAACAGCATGGCTGAGTGGCAGAAGGAGGGGTGTGGGCAGGGGTCGTGTGGGTGGGAGTGGAGAGCCACAGGTGGCCGGGATGTGCCCCTGAAGGTAAACCGTTCTGCCCGAGGTCCTTTATTGCAGGGAGTAAACCATGACATAACGAGGACCATCCTAGAGAGAGCAAGAGGTAGAAGTGTGCTCTAGAGGAGCTATGCTGTTTTCACCTCGGAGCCCCCGCCCTCAGAACCACGAGCCACCTGCACAGCAGTAGCCAGCAGGGCCCCAGACACCCAGACAGGGTTTAAGGCCCAGGCCAGGGTGTGGCATACGCAGTACTGACGGCACCGGTTCCCCTTTCCTTTTCCTTTCTTCTTGTCCTAACTAGAGGCTGAACACGTGGCCTCTGCACTGAGCTACTGCTCCAGCCCTTTTTACTTCTTAATTTTTTTTTTTTAAATAAAGGTAGATACAGGGTCTTGCTAAGCTACTCAAGCAGGATTTGAAGTTGCAATCTCCTGCCTTGCAGCCTCCTAAGTTCTGGAATCTTTGTTTCCTTTCAAATAGAGCCTGAGTTTTATTCACAGAGAACAGTGTGTCCTGCTGTGCTCCTATTATCCTTGCCTACCACCTCGAAATTCTTCGCCCTGCTTCAAAAGCGTGTCCTCTTTCATGAGTATCTTTAATTATACTATTGTGGCTGCCTCGATATCCTGAATTTATTAAAAACACTTACCTTTCCTTGTCCTTTTGGCTTTGGGGAAGAGCCAGAAGTCGCACCCTGCCAGTGCTGGCAATAAAGAACACGTTGTAACTTTTGCACCAGCCCGTCTTTCGGAGACATGGCACTGAGAGGCAGCAGGCTGTATTTTTTTTTTTAAATCACATCTTGTAAAGACGTTCATGAGGGAGGACTTCCAGAACGGTTTCAGAAATGATAAGAACGATGGGCTACGTGAGCTCCGAGGAAGGGGGCAGCATTTGGAAGGGGATTACTGGCTGTGTGTCTTTCACTGTAATGAATTTTAAAATTGAAACAGTCACCATATATATTTTAATCATAACTTGCTGCCATATGTCGAGGATGGCTAATTGGAAGAATAGAAGACTAGAAGGAAGGAAGGAGGGGTCCCAGCAGGCACCCTGGGGCCGGATTTTCCATATCTGAATTTTTTACTGTGTATGAAAAACATGCAACTCTCACTAAGCCACAGAAAATTCAACTTTATGCCATGTCAGCTAAACCCTTCCTCTTCCTCTTCCTCTTCCTCTTCCTCTTCCTCTTCCTCTTCCTCTTCCTCTTCCTCTTCCTCTTCCTCTTCCTCTTCCTCTTCTTCTTCTTCTTCTTCTTCTTCTTCTTCTTCTTCTTCTTCTTCTTCTTTGTTTTTGTTTTTGCAGTATCAGCAATCCAATTCAGGACCTTGCACCTACCAGGTAAGTGCTAAAGCCACTGAGCTACCTCCTCAGTCCCTAAGCTCCTTCTTAACTGTTTTATACACTTGTTCGAAGATCTAGCAGGCAGACTCTGGTGGCATGAGCTATGCCAACAGCAGTGGTATGAAATGTAAGGTGGTGGCAGCATCTTTTAGGGTGAGAAAAACATGGAAAGCAGTTTCGCTCCTAAGAAGTGAAATACAGGAAGGTTCAGATTGCAGGGATGGGTAGAGTATGTGTGAGACCACAGGGCTCAGCTTGCAGGGACCCTCATACAAGATGACAGGACAGCTCATGGGCCCTAGAGAGGCAGGCCCCTTCCAGCACAGGGACGACAGAATTCCAAAGAGCAGCAGGTACCAGGGAAGAGCTGGTGGCGGGGTGCACAGGATCGGGTGGGAACACTTATGAACAGGCTGTGAGAAGAGACGAGGAGGCTGGGCAAATTCCGTGGCCAATGCCCGGCAGCTGGAGGGCAGCATGGGGCAGCAGGAGGGGTTGGAGAAAGAAAATGTGAAGCACCGGGTGAGCAGGGAGAGAATTCTGGAGGCTGGGCTCTGCGGCAGAGAGAAAGAAGGGGCAGCAAGAGAGCCAAATGGATGGAGCCGTCAAGGAAGGTGAGGGATGAAAATTAGCCCATGGATTTGGCAATTAGGATGTCAGTTCGTCTCGAACTGCTCCCACTGAGGTCACTAATGAAGCCAGAGAAATAGAATGATTTGCCCAAAGTGGCATCATTAGAAATAAGTCTAGCGCTGGAAACAGAGGCGCCCACTCTTGGCTAAGTGCTCTTTCTCTCTGGTTACACATGCTTACAGGCTTCCCTACCTCACCCAAAAGCGAGTCCTCATTTCTGGACAGCTTTGGGGATTACCCACGGTCAGATGCAAATGACTTCCAGCTGTCTTCACAGATAAACTGGATTAAATAGGTGTCATCTTGTCCCCAGATTAAAGAATTGCCTTGTCAAATATTTTGATGAGCAGAAGTCTCCTAATGAAGAAAGGAGCTGGCCACAGGGAGGCCCGGGTGCGCTGCCCTGCCAGCCATGTGCTGGGCCCTGGCTGAAGCTGTCTTCATGGCTCCTTCCATTCCTGCCCACAGTAAGAAGCCTAAGGTCCAGCACGAGTCAGCGCCCAGCACAGGAGCTCTGGTTTTTCTTCCTTCTCAATCAAGAGGGTCACTTCCAGGGAGCACGCACCCATCCCAGCCGGCTTTGTATCTGGCTGGAATTCAAGTCCATCATGGTGCGCACAGTCTGGGCGCATAAGAGCAGCAGTTAATATTTTATCCAGAAGTTCTGGTTCCCTGTGCGGACCAAGCAAGAGAAAGGCCCCAGAACCTATAAAAAGCCAACGCTAGTAGCCGTGGGAGGTGGGGTTCAGACAACGGCATAAGAGTCTAGTTTGGGGCTCTCAGGGCTCAATTTGAGTCTCGTCTTCTCCCTGAACGCAGAGATTAGAAAGATGATAAGGTGAGAGACAAAGGTACTGCGCTCCACATGGATTAAACCCATGGGCTCCTTGTGATCACCCACTTATCAGTAGTGAGGACGGCACATACGATGTCCCAGCAGGAACGCGTCTCGAGAAAACCTCTGTGTATAAGAACAGATTGTAAAGTAAATAAACACCCCAGTACTGGAACTCTCCCCTAGCCACCCCTGCCCCGAGGGGTGAGACAGCAGCTTGGATGCATCTTTGGCAGTCGGCAGATAAGCCTAGTGGGTCAGTGCAGGAGCGCTGTGGTCCACGAAGGAAAAGCTGGCCAAGTGGAGTAAGAAGGCTATGTTTGTTTCTATTATTTCTCCTGAACAAGTGAGCTCTGGCGTTCTGTCCCATATGTAAAAGCTGCTGTGCATCTAGAGACATTTTTTCTGCAACAGACAAGCTAGCAAGGACTTCTTCCAGATTCAAGGAAGGAACTGCTGTTTGCTCTCTCTGAGAAGAGGGGACGTAAAGAAGGACAGGCAGCCAAAACAAGCAGATGGCCACCCTGGGTGGGGCTGCTGTCAGAAGCAGGCAGGCAGGTAGTGCGGACCCCAGGCAACGGCATCACGTCATTAAGAAGAGCCAAAAGCCAGCAAAGCATTCTAGAACCCTAGGCAACAGTCTGTGCCCTGCCCCAGTGGGGATCGCCTTCGAACTGTCACTGATCCAAGAGTAGTGAAGTTTGTACCGAGCAGGGGAACCCAGCATGCAAGCAAAATGCAGATATTGGGAGGACTAAGAAAAGGTAGAATTAAAAAGAAAGGTGCAGGTTTCAAGGTCAGCATAAACTCAAGAGTCCCTTGGGTCGTGGGGTGACATGCCAGCTAGCAGGTGCTCCCAGGACCAATCTGGCACCCATGAGGCAGCTTACATTTTCTAAGCATACCTTGGGTACCAGGGATCTCCCATTGAGGGGATCGTGGTCTGGAGAGTGACGTGTTTACAGTAGATAAAGTACTCTACAGCACAACCATTATGAATAGGGTTGTTAAGGTTGATTCACTGTGTCCACTTGAGGAGAAGTTTAGAAGTTGAACTAAGTACTCAGCAGGGGCCCAGGGTCCTTACTTTGTAAACATCCTCATCCTGTGCAAAGACAAGGGCTCAGAGGTGGTGTGAGTGCTACACTGCTCTAGGGCAGGTAGCCTGCTTCCCATGGAAGGGAGGAGATGAGCTTGTGCCCCACGTTCATTCTGGCTTCTTCTGCTGTCTTCTGCCACCCTGCACTGTTACCCCTGACCACACCACCCAGCCCCGGAGTTAGCTGGCTATGGACTCGACCTCCACAAGTTGTAAGCTAAAACTTCTCCTCCTTCAAGACTGGGTGTTGGACTTGTGTCTCCGTAGTGACAGAAAAGTCACCAAGGCAGAAACACCATGAGAAGGGGATGAAGAAGCCTGAGCAGGGATTTTCCATCTACCAAAGGAAAATGTGCACCAAAGACTGCACGAGCAAAAACGTTGCGATCAAAATACATATTTAGGTGGATCTTTCACTGGAATTTCAGTCCTAAAATAAAGGTAACTACTTTAATCATTCTTAATCATATTTATCATTGCTATTCCAGAAAATAACAAAACATCTCTGGCACATAGCAGCCTGAATAAATTTTGTCCTGATTATTGGCTCTGCTATCACCTCCATTCTCAATTTTCCGTGTGGTACACTTTCCTGCAGCTTCCTATGGAAGAAAGAGACACACTTAGGATGCCGCTTGAGTTGACAACTTTCACCAGAGATTCCACGGACACCCAAAATCTCTGTGTAGGCTCAGGGAGTTCTAAACTGAGATTAGTGTGGCATTAGTGCTTTAGTTTGGGTGAACATAACAAAAATACCACCAATAGAATGGCGTAGACAACAAAAGTTTATTTCTCAGATTTTGAAGAAATCACAGTCCTGGCAGATCCCGTGTCTGGTGAGGGGTCACTTCTGGGTATGTGGAGAGCCCTCTTAGCATTTGATCTTGTCATGGAGGATGGCACACAGAGAACAGGAAAGCTCTTGTGTGTCTTTTTACTAGGAGGTTCTGCTCACATGGTGTAGTGACCACCACTTTGTGGCTAGGATTTAATACTGGGATTTGCTGGGAGTAAGGCGGGACGTAAACATTCAGTCTCCAGCAGGTAAACACACTCAAGTGCGTCCTTGGAGGTTCTCTTGCAGGAGGCATGAAGGAACTTCTGTGGGAGACCCCTGCTGGTGGAAGGAGGAGTGGGTAGAGAGCGAGGAGCAGAGAACCCCTGAGTACACTGCATTCCAGCCAGAGACTCCTGTCTGAGAGCTAGGGAAGGGGACCACAGAGTCAAAGTGAAACACCGTACTTCACGGGCAACGCTGTGAAACCTTGAGGCTCAAGGCGGCCCTACCATGGACACACACAGCATGGTGAGGAACAGAATTTCTACTCCTTCCATGGTGGCTTTCAGATACTGAGAGCCTCTTGTCTGGGCCACGATGGGGTGGGCATCTAGCAGTAGCGAGGGGGAGGAGCCCGTCCAGGTGACAGTACCCCAGGAAGGTGACTGTGGTGTCCAGCCTTGGCAGCAGCACTTAGGGGATCCAAGGATATCTAGAAGACAGGTCGAGGGGCCCAGTGCCACCCCCTGCTCCTGCTTGGTTTTCCTAGAAGCACACAGGAGTTACCCTCTGAGACTCACTCCAAGAAATACCACGTGGGCACCAGGACTGTCGGTCAATGCGGAATGCCTGCAGATGACTCCGCCCACAGGCAACCCCGAGAGATGGAGGGACCTGGCTCTCTCCTGATCCCTGCTCATCCTGCTTGGGCCTCACTGTGTTCTGTTTCCCTCCTATTCCTGCCTAGTTAGTAGGCTTCAGCTCTAACCCTTGAAACCTCAGCATGTTAATGTTCTGTTTGAATATGGAGTGTTACCCAAGGACTCAGGGATCACAGGGGCTGTTAGGAAGTAGGTCCCAGTCCGAGGATGTGGGTCACTGTGGGGTGCCCCTGAAGAGGCAGATCTTGCCCTCTTTTCCTCTTTCCCACAAGCAACTTTCCTTACATCATGATGCTTTGCCTTGGAACTTACCAGCCATGAACTCAGCCCTCAGAACTGATAAGCCAACATGAATTCTGCATTCTTTACTCTGTGTGGTCCAAGAAACAGAACATGGCTAATACAGCCTCTGTGCTTTGGGACAAGGACTTTAAAGAGACAATTAAGTTCAGAATGAGACTTTGGGGGATGGAGACTAACCCAATATGATTGGTGTCCTTGTAAGAGACACTAGGGATGGGTCATATAGAGAAAGACTGGGAAAGTGGCAAGCGGGTGGCCGGTGTACACAGATCTAGGGCCGTCAGTGTGTGGACTGCAAGATGATGCACTTTTGCTCTTTAGCCATCTATCCGTGGTGTGTTTTGCTAGAGTGACCCTAGCAAACCAATGCACAGCCCACATAGGGCAGAGTAGCCTCTAGGGCCCTCTTAGAGGCACCTGTGGGAGGTACATCAGTGAGGGTAAAAAAAAAAAAAAAAAAAGTCCCACCAAGAAAATCCAAGGGCACTCAGAGATGGGAAAGAACAGCCGCTGGCAGGTGAGCATGATCGGAGAGAAATGAATGCAACTGCCCAAGAAAATCCAGGCTGCCCGGCAACGCAGACACAGAATGTAGAAAACGGGCCAAACAAACAGCTTTACAAAGGGATGGGGCAGCGGCATGAGAAATCATCAGGACTAGGAGAGCAAGGGAGTGTGGAAAAAGCAAGCGATTCGGCTGGGGAAATTATAGCACGAAGTTAAGAAAGTGCAAAAGCACGATAAGGAAAGCAAAGGTGAGGAATGAAAAGAAGATTGCGAGAGAGGCTGAGATAAGTAATAAGGCATTTTTCTAGTATAGAAAGAACACGAGGTCAGGACAAGGGCCAGGAGGGCCTCTAAAAGCTGGCAGAGGTAATTTATTGACAGAACATGAAGACATTGCTAAAAAAATATTAAAAGCCCTCCCCCGCCCCACTCCTCACCTCTCCCTCCACAAAGGAAGACGGGGACATATGCCAGAGCAGACAGGAATTTCCCAGGGGTGGAGAAAAGACATATTGGAAGAAACCAGGATCGTGTCAGCACAGGTGATCAAGAAATTAGGATGTCAGAAAAATTGCTTCAAGTCTAGAGCTTGGCCAGAGCCTCCCAGAAGGAGAAGCCCCAAGGCCAGCAGGGCCTCAGGCTGGGGACAGGCAGGACAAGCAGCCCGTGGCACGTGAGCGGGGCAGGGCAGTGACCCGCAGCCTGCTGGCTTGGAGGTGGGCTCAGGCCTACCTTAGCTGCATCTCGTAGGTGAGTTTCTGTTCTGACACAGGAATGAGATCCGGAGTTCTATCGGGCCTCACGCACCGCAGCATTGGCGTTTGCCGCACCTTGGTGGGAAGCTGTCTTTAAGAGTGCGTGGCACAACCCGGGTTCAACAGGGAAGACAGGGAGATGCCTTGGCAAGGCAGAAGGCCTGCGTCCAAGCTGTGGCTGCCAGCCGGGCCTGGCCGCTTCAGGCTGGTGGCTTCCTGCCACTGAGGGGAGGCTGCTTTGCATCTGAGACCATCACAGAACCTAGACATTCTGAAGTCATTTTCTCAGCGACCACTGTGTCTAGCGCCTTTACTGTGCCAGGCACTGCTTTAGGCCCCAGGAAGAAGGCACTGAAGATAAGTCTCTGCCCTCATGGGGATGACATTCTAGAGAGCAGAGGAGACAGCAAATGACAAATTAAATCCTTTCAGAGAGTAAGGACAGCTTTGAGAAAACTCACAGCCATGCAAAGCCGGGCTGCTGTCAGCGGTCAGGGAAGATGACAGCCGTGATCCAAAGTAGAGGAGAGAAGGTCTGGGGACAGTGTGTTCCAGAAAGAGGACAGTGGGCCTCAGCCCTACAGCCAGTAAGGAACACGTACAACGCACAGTGTTGTCTACGTGCCAGCCTCAGTGGTATTTTCAAGAGCCTTGTCCAGGGCTGAGAGCTTGGTTCTCTCTCCTGGCCCCTCTAGCTGGCTGGTCCAGAAGGAGCCGCCCAGCCAAGCAGACTTTGTCAGAGGTCACCTGGAGCCAGCGACATCCCCAGAAATATGAAGCTGCCTGGGGTGAGAGTAAATGCAAGAGGTCCCTTCCTTTCAGAGTGTGGAGCCCCCATCAACCGAGGGAGTCTGAGGCCGTGGTCACCGCCGCAGCTGCCACGCAGGCCCAGACCTAGTGACGGCTTAGGGCTGCCCTTCTTTACCTTGGGCTGTGTGGGTTCCGTGCAAGGCCTGGAATGAGAACCAAATGTGTGTGGACCTGCGTCTCTGGCCCAAAGCGCCATCCCCACCTGAAATTTACACCTTTCCATTCCCAAACACTGACACAGTAAAATAAAACTTTACTATCATGGTTCCAAACATATGACTTCATTTTATAAGATAAGTTCTTGGTCTTGAGAACAATTGGAATGCCGAGAGAGGAAAATAAATGGAAACAGAAACTTCCAACATAGCAGTGTCTTCACATAAACAGCGCAGTGCCGGGTTGCGTTTCATCTCACGGATTCTGACCGAGCACCAACTGGTTTCGGAGCATAAGCAAAACAAGTCTCTCTGGTCTGTGTCCCTCACACACTTGAGCTCTTTGTTTTGAATCACACTATTTGAAAACACAAAATCTCTCCCAGATCAAGAGAAAAGCTTTTATGTCGATAGAAGCCATTGTAGTTGATTTGGAAATATCAGGCATTCACAGATGAGCATTTGTCTTCAAGGGAATGAACCTTCAGCTATTTGTCAAGAAGTGCAAACAGGTCCTTTAGTGGAGATGTACCAAGCAAGAAATTAGGCTTTGTGCCCGGGCAGGGCTGGATCGACAGTCTAGCTCTTCTACCACAAGCGGTATCGTATTGGAGAGGATACTGACTTTCTCGGGTCCCTCATCTGTAAGATGGGGCTAGCAGTACTTATGGAGGTCCTGTGAGGAGAAAATGAGGTCAAACAGTCACACTCGCCCTTGGCTATCCCAGATATTTCATATTTCACAACTTCCCCTTCTCCATTTTAACTGAGAAACTACGTGGTTCCGTGGCTCAAAGAATTTAAACAAGTGTTTATTTCTTCTTCCTTTTTATTCTCTCGCCTCTCTGTCCTCTCGTGTCTCTGTCCTCTCTCTGTCCTCTCTCCTGTGCCCTCTCTCCCTCTCCCTCCTCTTCTCTCTCTCCTCTCTCTCCATCTTTCCTCTCTCCCTCTCTCCTGTCTCTCTTTCCCTCTCCTCTCTGTCTCTCTCTCCTCTCTCTGTCTCCTCCCTCTCTCCTCTCCTCTCCTCTCTCTGTCTCTCTCCTTTCCTCTCTCTCCTCTCTCTGTCTCTTTCTCCTCTCTCCTCTATCTCTATCTTTCCTCTCTGTCTCTCTCCTCTCCTCTCTCCTCTGTCCTCTCTCTGTCTCTGTCTGTCTGTCTCTGTCTCTGTCTCTCTCTCCTTTCATGCCACTGAGAAACCCTGCTAGTTAATCATTTTACCACTGACCTTCACCTTTGGTCCTTTTCAAAGATTTCTAAATTTTGATGCAGAATCCCACTAAGTGGTCCAGCCTGCCGAGGTTTTGCCCAGGCTCCACTGCAGCAGAAACCTCTTCCTGAGGCAGGGAATGGTATCTGTTGGATGTTTTGGAGCAGACACTTGTGTATCTCATGTTTCCCTCCCTCAAAAGAAGCTCACTCTCTATTTTTAGCAGAATCCTCTGATTTCCTGGGTCACAATAGCATTGGTGGACCCCTGTGCCAGAAGATGTACCACTCCTGCTTGTACTGAAGGAGATAAGCCTCCTGTAGCCTCTCTTGGCTCAGGAGTCTCTGCGATTCTAAACTTAGTCATGATGAAATTCATTGTGCACTTGCCACGGGCTCCTGAACACAGCAGGCATTAGCCTCTGGCCTCATGGAACTTGAACTTGACTTACTGAGCCACATGACCACAAAGATGTGATCACTTGACCCAGTCAATGCCTTGCCACCACGGCAGGTCCTAAGAAGAAGTACTCAGTGTTCCATGAAGCCAAAATGGGGAATTTTCCTAGACAAGGAGATCAGATCACATTATCATGAGCAGGAAACACTTGAGCTGAGCAGAACTCCTGGTAAGAAGGAGCCAGGTACCCCAAAACTGTACGCACCCACACCAGCCCTGCCCCCAGGCATGCTGAGCTGGCCACTGAATCTGGGCATGGTGGCACATGCCTGTTAATCCTAGGGCTGGGGAGGCTGAGACAGGAAGAGCCCTAGGAATCCCACCTGCGTGGTGAGACCCTGTGCCAAACACATGAAAAGAAAAGAGAACAAGATGAAGAGGGAAGCAATATGTGTGAAGAAGGGCAGGAAAGGCACAGGCCAGGGCTGATGAGCAAAGCGGAGGTGCGCATGATGTAGAGCTTTGTGGGCCACATGAAGGGGCTTTGGGCCTCTCTTGGGATCAGTGGAGAGCCACAGAAAAGCTTGCGTAGGCAAAGGCGTGATTAGCCTGGTGTGCTGGCGCAACCTCCCACACTGGAAACTGGAAGAGGGACATAAGAGCCTACTGGAGCTCCCTGGAAAGCAGGCGGGGTGGGGGCAGAGTGGTGACCAATGAAAGGGTGTGGAGTGGCCCGTGAGCGAGAGCCAGTGAGCTGGGGCCCCTGCAAAGCCCTGGGAAGGCAGGATGAACGTGAGCTCTGCCTTGGCAATGTCGATCGCTGAGAAACCCAGGTGTTAGCAAGGAGTAATTTAGCTGCACGGATCCAGAGCAGAAGTGGGGCTGGGTGGGAGCCCCCAGATACCTGGAAAAAAGTGGGGCCGTGCACATCATAGGAACCAATGCGGGTCAGGAGAGGAGAGAACCCGGCAAGGGTGTGAGCTCAGGGAGATTCCTGGGGAAGGTGCGATTTCCAAGGGGAGCTCCGGGGGAGAAATTATGCCTCGCAATTTCCCCACTCAAGGCAAAGGAGCTTCACTGGTGGAGCATGATGTGGCAGGCCTTCCCTAAGAGCAGCTCCTCCTCCTCCTCCTCCTCCTCCTCCCCTTCCCCTCCCCCCCTCCCTTTCTCATTGTCCTACTCCAAGGTATGCAGGTGGCGAAAGTACAGAGAACAAGTGGGTAGAGGACAGACCCTGAAACTGCGGTGCTGAGCTAAGATGGTTATTGTCTGCTTGGAGAGAAGCTTAAGAAGAGACTGGGATGGGCACTGACGCACCGATCCTACCCACTGCGGAGGAAACACAGTACACGTGTCACTGTCCCCGCTGTGGAGACGAGCTACTCAGGTTTGGGGAGAGAACGGCAGCATTAGAGGGTGAAAGTCGCGCCCAGGTCTGCAGACCTTCAGCTGTGGCCTCTTTCCTACGCGACAAGGAAAACCTCGCCCGTGTTCTGTTCAGGGTGCCTATAGTCAGGGAGCTCTGGCCTGTTTGGAAGAGGGTTACAGAAAGTCGCTCACACTCCTAATTTGACACTTGCCTGGCCAAATTTTGATAACTGAGAAGGTAAGAGGAGGAAAGGAAGCTTCTTTGTCAAATAACCCTGAGTCTCTTAGTTTGGAGACACACCACCGGAGACCCTGGGATTATTACTGCACGTGTATGTGGGTGTGCATGCCTGAGTGTGTGCTTGTGTGTGGTCCGGAACACTATATCCTGGACTCTGAATAGCCCACGGTCTGGTGGGTGTCTGGAGCCACCTTCCTGCCCCCTGGGTGACCAAGGTAGGTGCCAGCAGGGTGCAGAAGCAAATGTTCCGGATTATCTGCTGCCCTGAACAAAGGCTGAGGCTACACTTCATGGACCAAGACGTGGAGTTTGCTTTTTGCCTCTGGAGAGGCTGCTGCTGACTCTGTCTATGGCTCAGGCTTGCCTGACAGCGGTTGACCCCAAGATCTCTCTCTCAGAGGAAGCCCCCTGCGTTGGAGAGCAGGAGAGATGTGTTGGTGTCCAGGGCTTCCCGTCCAGAGGGAGGCGGGGGCTGGGACTCGGCCTTGCCCACAGGGCACGGAGCTTGACCTTCTGTTTGCCGAGTCTCTGGCTGGAGGAGCGGTGAGGAAGATTGGAACTAATAATCCCTGCCCCCGGAACTGCCTGGGATTAATTAGGAGACTGATAACGCAGTGTGTGCCCAGGATGAAAATGAGTTATAGCCTCGTTATTAATATAGCTGGCTGCCTGATTCATTTATAGAAAACAAGGCCACTTCTCAATAAGCTAGAGGTCATTAGGTGTCCTCCTAGGGAGGCTGGGAGAGGGCAGCCTGTGGGGGAATTTGGAGGGACTACCCTTAATTTACCACGGAGTGAGAGGCGGCAAGCCCGGTGTTCTTCCTGGTTTGTAAATAAAATGCAAAGACGCAGCATGCTGCCTGTGTTTGTGTTTTGATTTTTCTAATAGAAATGCTTGCTATTGAACTGGACACTGATATGAAAAGTGAAACTGGGGCAGGAAAGGAGAAAGCTAAAACCAACATGAGTTGGAAGCAAACTAGTCTTCATTTCCTGCGGAGGAATTCTATATTTTTAAAGGGAGTTACTGAGGTTTTTTTATGTCAGTGCAAGGTGAAGAGTCAAAGTGTGAGCATTTGGGCCTTCCCAGCAAGTCGTTATAGGACCAGGCGCGGCCCCCGCATAACTAATGTCGCCCTGGCAGGGCAGCAGGAGGGCCCTTGGACTCCCCTGGAGGTTACACTGGGATGAGGAGAGTGTCAGGAATGCAGGCTTAGGCCCCATAATTGAGGCTGCCCTTAGCTGAGGGGGCAGTGGGCTCTCCGTCTGTCCAAGTTTGCATTTATTAAGGGATGAAGATAGGACTTTCTTGGTGTGAGAGGGATACAGAGGATTTCTGCAAGCCGGCATTGTTTTCTTTTCTCTCTTTTTAACTTGGCGGCTGCTGTAACATCCATTATGTTCTTCTTAGGAGATCCCAGAAACATTGAAGCTGTCCTTCAGGGGAAGCATTCACTTGAAACAACAAAAGATTAGAGAAACCTTCAAAATGTTGGATATCTTTCCCCCTTTTGAGGAAGACCAGCTGGACTGTTCTGAGATTATCCCTGTTCAGCCTGTAGCCGCAGACAGCACTGTGCAGATGGGAAGAAGAAATGCTGTTTTGTCAGTCCTGTGCGGCTCTTCAGTGCCACCTAACCAGACAGCCCTTGGTGGATGATGGGGACAGTGACCGGGTGCAGCCAGTGTTGTATAATACAGCCAGGAGGAAGGGGCTTTAAGATCCTCCAGACAGTAAAGCGGCAGGGTGTACTTCTCATATGTAGGCAACTGGAGTCTTAAGTCTACCTATTCGCCTTTGTATTGCTGTTGCAAAATATGCAGAACATAAAATTGATCGTTTTCATCATTTTAGGTGTACAATTCAAAGATGCTTAGTGCGTCCATGTTGGCATGGAGCCATCATCACTATCACCTCCGAAACATTTTTGTCTTTCCTTTAAGAAAATCTGAGGGCTGTGGAGAGAGCTCAGCAGTCTAAGCACCTGCCTGGTAAGCACAAGGACCTCTGTTTGGTCTCCAGAGCCGCACACTCTGCCAGCCCTGGAACACCAGGCACACCAAAAAAGCCACCAAAATGGGTATGGTGGCACACACCTGCAATCCCAGTGCAGTGCTCGGGAGGCTGAGACAGGAGGATCACTATGAGTCCAAGCTGCACAGAGAGATCCTGGACCAAATAAATAAACAAACAAACAAACATTTAAAAACAGAAACTCTGCGTCCTTTATAAACTCCTTGCACCTCCTGCTTCCTGCCTCTCTCCAGCCTCTTGGAGCCTGTGTTCTACCGTGTGAGTTGGATCAGCTATTCTGGGTACCTCCCGTCAGTGATTCCATGCTTATCCTTTTGGGTCCAGTTGATTTCACTTACTGTAGTGTCTCTAAGCTTCATCCACATTTTAGTATGGATCAGAATTCTAGTCTTTCTGAAGGTTGCATCATGTTTTGTTGTGTGTCTATATCAGCAGTTCTCAACCTGTAGGTTGCAACCCTGGCAGGGGTCGAACGACCAAAACACAGGGCTCGCCTAAAGCCATTCTGAATCATAACTGTAGCAAAATTACAGTTTTCAAGTAGCCACCAAAATTATTTTTTGGTTTGGGATCATCGCAACATGAGAAACTGTATTGCGGGGTCACAGCATTAGAAAGGTTGAGAACCACTGGTCTATATCATAGGTTATTCAACCGTTTATCTATCCATAAATATTTGAGTTGCTTCTATTATTGTGAATTTGCCAGCTGTGGACGTGGATATGTTGTTGTTTCTTCTAGACTGTACTTCAATTTTTTGAATGTATGTCAAGAAGTAAAATTTATACTGGATTGGTAGTTGTATGGCTAATTTTTGGGGGGAGTCTTCGTGTTTTTTTGTGTAGAACTTGCAACATTTTAATGCCAACCAGGGGTGCACAAGGGGTGTGACGTCTCCTCATCCCCCAACACATACTTTCTCTTCTTCATTGTCATCAGCCACCGTAATGGGTGTGAGGTGCTACTTCAGTATGGCTTGTATTTGCGTGTGTGTAATGTTAAGCGATGTTCAACATCTTTTCATGGACTGTGTACAGATATCCATGCCAGTCCCCATTTTCAATTGATGATGTATCATTCTAGATCTAGAAACATGTACCATTCAAGGGTGAAGCAAGCTCCCTAGGGACTTGCTGAGCAGTATTTTTAATGAGTTACCACCATCATGAAAAGGTATAACACTTCTGTTAGCCAGCACTCTTTGAGGGAGAAGATATTTTGGTTAGTGAAGACTTTTGTTTTGTTTGTGATAGGTTTCCCTATGCTGCCCAGGATTCACATGATTTTCCTCCCTTGCCTCCTGAGTAGCTGGGACTACAAGCACACCTACCACTCCTTGCTTACCTCTCCATTTTGTGAAACCTATCACTCTTCCTAAAATTCTTCCAGAAACATTTTGCTCTGTTTTTAGACAAGTTGCATAACATGTCCCAGGAAAATTTTTCTTTATCCTAGTAGACTATTCTAGGATGACCACCTCAGAACATTAATGTGCATAATGTCAAGTTTGAGATTAGAAAGAATCGAATACATTTGGTGATGTTATAGACCAAAAGGCAACAGCTGTATGGGTCTGTGAACTCTAAATCAGTTAAAAATTTGAGGATGAAGTTTCAGAATAGATGGTCTGTACCTGTTCTTTCTGGTAGAAATTGGACAGTGGGGCCTATTCTCTACTAAGACCACTCCTAATCCATGAACATAAAGCCACACCAACTACACATAAAAGGATGTTTATCTTTCTATTTTCTATGGAAGGAATTGAAGGGGCCAGGCTGGAAATGTGTTGCGTTCGGCCAAAGGTGATAGCGTAGCACTGTTCTTTTAGTGGGGAAGCAGTTGTGTTTGAATTCACTCCTGGTTCACCTCTCTGAAAACTCTGATATAGGCTAATTCTGCAGTTAGTTTTCATCATGGTACCCCAACGCTGGCCCTGTGCCAGGTACCAGGAATAGGTTGATAACTACTAAATGGACTGGTGTTGCTAGAGCCCTTAGAAGAGTGCTTTCCTCTGTCTACCCTTCTGGTGTCAAGGTACTGTCCTCTCTCAGAGTTAGAGCTCTTTGCTAGCCAAGCAGGTGGCCATGTGCTGCTCGTGGGGACAGGCCCACTCCTCACCTCCTACCTGGATCTGTCATCATTCCTTCAGTTCCACGGAGAATCTTTACAAAGTTTTTTTCAGCCGATAGCAGAAAGAGGCAGGAGAGAAAAGAAGCTAGCAGAGAGCACAGCAGGACTGTTTTGAGTCTGGTCTGTGGGCAGGGTCTGGATCTATGACTAGAGGAATGAGCATCTGGAGGACCAGACAGCTGCTAACCTGAGACGTGCTTCTGGGGTGGGCCCAGGTGGAAGCACAGTTGAGAGGAGGAGCTTCTGGCTTCTGCAGGGGTCCACAACCCTGCTGTGGGTGCACTGCAGATGGAAGTCTGGGCTAGAAATGAGGCTGTAAGACGCACATCTCCCAGGGGTCTTGGGTTCTTGGGAAGACTCTACTGGAGCCAGGACAGAAGGCAAGGACAGGTGAATACCTGCAGAAGTTGACTGATGCTCTAGGCTCATCAAGTTTCTTTGTGGACTACCAGAATAAAAAGGAGGGCCAATTGGAAAGCTCCTATTTGTGCATATGCTACACATAAAAGGCATAGCTTTTTATGTGTGTATGTGTTATTACCAGCTAGTGAGGCCTGGGTGATTTTGTTTGTAGTCTTCATTTCTACTCAAGTGAACAAGCTCATAATAAGGGTCAACTTTAGTAGGAAAGAAATAAAGAAAAGCTAATAAACTCCATACAAAATTTTCAAAAAATTCCGAGCAGGTTTATGTATAATCTGGTTTGAAGAATATCTTTTCAGAATGGTTTTTATGACAAATAAAAACCCAGGTTTGAATAACGAAATAATAATAATTAAAGATAATCAGTACACACATTCTACCATAGTGTGTCCTATATGTAAGGCACTTAGCATATTTTAATTGTTTTAAACTTCTTGATAGTCTTATGGGGTGGGGAGTATTGGCATGCCCACTCCACAGATGTGCACACGGAGGTACAGGGAAGTACCTTGGTCAAAATCACATCATCAGTATGTGGGAGAATTGGGACTCAGATCCAAGAAGTTAGGCTTCACAGTCATCATCAGATCTTTACTAAAGGTATACATATACTGAATTGCATTATATATATATATATATATATATATATATATATATATATATATAACAGTTTAGTATATTCGCAGAATTCTACCAATTGCACTAGCATCATCACCATTAGAACGTTCTTATTGCTCCATACCCGGTCACCTTGCTCCCTGTGTCCCTCTCTGCTCAGTTCCCAGGCAACCCTAATCTGCCTTCTGCTTCTATGGATTTACCTATCCTAGCAATGCCCAGAAACCAAATCCTAGAACATGTAATCTCTGTGTCTTCTTCCACTGAACATGGTGCTTTCAAGGTTGTTTCATGCATTGATCTGCTTTAGAACCAAATGCTATGTTACTGTATGGACATCGGCTTACCTATTTATTAAATGATGGACATAGAGGTTCTAATTAACCTATGGCTTTTCTGAAGAAGGCCACTGTGGCCCAGCATGACACATTGACTAATAATATTTTATTCAAAATGATGAAATGGTCACCTCTGTTATGGGCAATGACTGATAAGCTAGTAAATCTATTTTCTTGAAATATCAGTTGCCCCTCTAAACTAAGGCAGGTGCTCCTCTGCCTGCTTGTATTTCTGAACTAATAAAATTTGTGGCAATCATGGCAGACATACACAGGCTTTCTAACATTTATAAAATCATGCAAATAATCATGAATATGTGAATTACTTGTGGCTAGATCTAGTTAAGGTTTTATTGCTGAAAACTTCATTGGGGGCTGGTAAGCTGGCGCAGCGAGCAGTCTAACGCACCTGCGTAGGAAAGCTTAGGCAACCATGGAGATTGCGGTTCAATCCCTGACACCACATGCTACACCAGCCATATGGCTGAGCCAGCCATAATACCAAAACATAAAAAATAAAATAAAATAATAATAATAACAATTAATTAAGTAATTAAAATAGAAATTAAATAAAAACTTCATTGTAAAATTTCTGTGGGAGATAGGAAAAGGGCCCGCTGGCCACCCACACCCAAGCAGAGCGGCCCTTCCGAAGTATCGTTGCAAGTCTTTGACACCTCGGTGCCAACTACCACTTTCTCCTGTGCTGTGTGCTATTCACTGTTGGTCTACCCTTGGCCGTTCCTTGAGTAGAGGAAACTTTCCAGGGTTGCCTAAGGTAGGAGCACATTGAACTGCAAGTAGCATCAGTAGTTTAGGAAAAATTGGATTTTTCTCCCGTAAGAAGTCCAAAGACTGCCTCAGTGATGCCCAAACGGATGCTTTTGTTTTTATCTTGAACTCTCACACTCTTGTGAGGGTCACCCCAACCTGAGATGGAAAAAGGGGTTTGGTAGGGTGCTATTAGGAGTGCTGAAATCTTCCCAGAAGCCCTCAGTGGACTTAAGCTTCGCTCTCAGTAGCTGTAGAGACCAGAGGACCTCTAGGCTCAGAGAATGAGAGAATTGCATTTAGCTTTTCTTGGCATTACAGTGCAGGGAGGTGAAGAACAAGACACTGGAAGCTAGTATAGTTTGCTCTTGAAATGTGTTTGCTATACTTTCATTAAAAAACAAATTAGGAAATCCAGGCAGACAGGAAGAGGCAACAGCTCTGCTGAAAGGTACTGGCACGTCAGCAGCAGTCTGGCTGGTGTGGCCACTGACGTGGCTTCACTGTTCCCAGACTTGTGACTTCATTGGGTCTGCTCATCTCCCCACAGACAGTGGTTTGGCTGCAGAATGCTTGGACATATGTCTGGATGCTTTAAGGGTGTGACCATGCCGCCTGGGGACAGGACGTGGTCTCCAGATACTGTGAGCAGAACTGACTTGGCTCCCTGAGCTCTGTCTACAGCCTAGCAGACTTGTCCAGGGATCCTCAACAGCTTGGACTGTCACAACGGTTCTGCCATGGGCTTCTGGATGCATTTCTCTTCATTAGAGTTAAGGTTCCTGGGGATAGGGCACAGGACTTAGAAGCCCGTTCCCTTTTCCTTCCTGTATTACACTCTCCCAGACCACGGGGCTAGGCCTGGGGATGTAGATGGATCTCAATAAATACTTGATGAATAAACTCACATTCGTGGTGACTGCTCAGAGATGTGTCACTTACTATGGGGTGTGCCAAGAAAGTCACATGCTTATTGGTCCGGTAAGAACTGCAGTGATTTAAACTGTGAACCAATTACTTCAATATAGTTTCCTGACATAGAGCTCTCAGCCTTTGAAGTGGGTTAATTGTCAACTGATGTTTTATCTGTGTTTATTCATCTGACAGACAATTAGTGTGGGTTTTCAATGCATTAGGCATGGTCCTAGGCACAGACAGACACAGAAAAATGAACTGCTCCCCACCTCACGTGGACTCGGACAGGAGTGGGGAGGACTGGCGCATCAGCAATGTGACCGGGCCTCGGGGAAGGGCCATATCACAGCTCCGTGGACTCCTGCCTGGAGGGTGACTTGCAGCCTGAAGGAGCTGTGTGGTTTGGCAATGAGATTGGCTGTGAGAATCTCCATCTTTAGACATTCTGAGCCAACTGGTTGCTGGTTTGGCTCCACACAGGAAGTAAAGGGGCCTGGTGACTCTGTCTGGCTTCCTAGTGGAGAGGTGCAGGTAGCAGCATGCCGCTCTCTAAGGGCCACTTTCCAGGTGCATCCATTAGACTGAATGACAAAGCAGGAAAAAGAGGAGCACCCAGGAGAAGAGGGAGGAGGAGGCTGAGGAGGCAGGGGGGCCAGGTCCCTTCTCTGAAGGCGCAGTCCAGCCTTGCCGTTGCCCAGGGACTAGAGTAGGGAACTTCACATCCACAGAGCAGCTGGCCTGAGGTGTACTCGGCCTTTGGGAAGGACCGTCTCTACAGTCTGGCTCATCACAAGGGAAGACTGAGGGAACAGTGACTCTACCCAACTTTCTTCACAGAAGTCCAAAAAACAAAACAACCACTCAGCATATCTTTAGAAACATCACCCTCCTCCAAAGGAAAGCAACTTTCTAGAGTATTCCAAGGAGGGAAAATGAAAGTACAGTCTTGCAGTGCCGATGAACTGCAAATGTGAGTACTGGAACAGGACTGGGAAGAGGGACAGTACTTCGTAGCCTCTGCAGGGCTAGCATCAGGGCATAATTGAGACTTAGCAGCAAGAGGAAGCTTTGGCACCTTTATTGTGAAATAGGGTTGGAAGCTGTCTTGGTTACTTTTCTCTCATTGGTGGGATAAAAGACCCAACACCCAAAATTAAGAAGGAAAGGTTTATTTAGCTCACAACTTGTGGAGGTTTCAGTCCATACTCGGCTGGCTCCAAGGCAGGGTGGCACATGGCAGACAGCAGCAGCTCATGGTGGTAGAAAACAGCAAGGGTGGTTAGAGGAGCCCCCAGGAGCGAGCCTCTCTGACAGTGTAATGCAGACGACCTACCCCAGGGGGGGGGTCTAGCACTCACACCCGTAATCCCCGCATTGGACCACGAAACAATCACAAACTCTAGAAGTACCCCCACGTGGCAGCACGAGGTATTGGGGGGCCTCCTAGACGCAACCCATAACAAAAGGCATAGCACGAAGCTGGAATGCGAAACAGGTGACACTGGACACTTTGGAACCAGGACAATCGCACCCACGGGGAGAGTTTGAGTCAAAACAGAAAGGCAGAATGAAGCTGGAATCTCAGAGAAGAGCTCCAGCCCTGCATTGGGTGAAGCTTCTGCGAGACAAAGTTTGTCCCTTTTGCTATCTTTAACTTTCAGTACACTGAACACAACCGATGTGCTAAATTTGGATGTGAGTAAATGACTACGTAATCGTAGCAAGTCTGTCTTCACTGGGTATTTCATGTGACACCTTCTCAAAGCAGCCACTGCCCATGAACCTCTGGGTGCTCCAGGTTATCATGCCTCCTATTGTACAGACACAGAGATGGAAGAGGAGAGGAAGACGCACCTCCGGGAAGCAGGATCTCGTCGGAACAGTGAGCGCCGGGTGTGCTGGCTACCTGTGCTGGTCCTGGACAACAAAAGCAGCCTCCTTTTCTTCTCATGGGAACAAATGTTAACATTTCAGCTTCAGACTTTCATTTGCATAGGGATAATGAAAAATCTGCTGAGAAGGTAGTGAAATGCCTGCTTCCTAACCTTCTCTGGTCAAGGCAGCTTTCTTGAAAATGCTTTCAAAAAGTTGATTGAGTCCAGGTCCAACTGTGCAGTATCAGCTGTGGTGGGAGACCATCCATAGCCAGGAAAGGAAAAGGGGAGAGGAGGGGAGGGGAGGGAGGGGAAATGGGGAG